>JAJEJO010054009.1:0-52169 GCA_020662805.1 Glaucomys volans
GTGTGTGCGTGTGGGTGTGTGTGTGTAACTTTTTCCTGAAAATATGGATAGGACTCCATTTAACTCTTCAGAGTAGAAGTAGTATTGTTGACTTAAATCACTGGAATAATTCATCAGAATGCTAATTGTAACAACTGAGAAAGGAATAGCCCCTGACATCAGAAGCTGGCCTGGCTCATGGGAACAGACCCTGGGATTCTCCCATTAGACACAGACCATCTCTGAATACTCACCCCTGACAAGGCTGCTGTGAGGCCAGGATAAAATAAGACCAAGCAAGTCCTCTTCATAATTTGTCTAAACACAGATAAAAACAAGGTCACTGTGCCACCCACAAAATACCAAATACCCCATCTCTTGTCCCAAATGAGGACAAAGTTGTGTCCTCATTCTAGTCTCCCCTTCTGTGGGTAAGAATCATTGAGATACCCAATCTTAGTTGGCCCTACTTTCTAGCAGCATCCAATCTGGGGTGAATTCCTGCTTCCTTAGACCCTCCCTGAAACCACCCCACCAGAGCTGACACCCTGTAAAGGTTATTTCCCATGATTCCTGTGATGTGTGCTCTCCTGACAAGGAGAAGCTAAAGCAAACCAAACTTGTTCAACCACAGGGGTGTTTCTAGGGTATACAAGGAAAGCAGGAGACAAAACTAAGATGTTAAAAATGAGAATGGTGATAAAATATCAACTACTGTCTTCTCTATTAATATTTATTATTTTTGATAAAAGTCATAATAATAGTGAGCATCACTTGAGCTACTACATCATGCCAGGGACTGTGCCCTATCTCACTGAACTTCATAACAACACCATGAGGTAGCTTCTACTATCTTCCCCCAGTTTACACATGGGGAAACTGAGGCTTAATGAAGTAACTTGTTCAAGTTCGCACCACTAATAAGTGGTAGAACCAGCTTCAAACCTAGACAGTGTACTGACCTCTCTCCTGGTAACACAGTGACGGAGTTAAATTTTAAAGTATAGAGTTACTAAACCTTCTTAACAAAGACACTGTCTATGTGAAAGAAGCAATCTTCAAAACCAAGGAAAATAAGAACTTCAGCATCTGCTCAGAATATCCTGGAGAGCTCCAGGCCTCCTCCGCCTAAAAACTCTTCCATTGCTGCCCTTCAAAGCAGCCAAGTCCCTGGCACCCAATTTGCATCACAAAGCCAGTTCTCAGTTGTGTATTTTTTAAAAGGTAAAAGCAACTGTCCTTCTGACTACAGAAGTGCTTCTCTGCCATATAGAATGTGGTTTTGTTCCTGCCAAAGGAAAGATCATCCTTTCAATAAAAGCAACAGACTGTATTTCCAACTGTGTCGTGAATGTTCCGCAGCCATCACCGAATGAACTGAGTTGACAAAGCATCCCTCTCTTTTCCGAACTAACAATAACCAGGAACAGTAATATCCAAAGAGAAAACAGGGCAGAAACTGCAGGACATGGGCCCTGGAAGAAATCAAAAGAAGTGTCAACAATGTAATATCCTCTCAAAACGTGATTCCATTTCTTTCCTCACTTTGGAGGAATATCTGCGGAATCCCATTGAAGTTGAATTATTACTCGCAAAGGCCAACGCAGGTGAGTCTCTGACTAGATGGTGAGAAAATTTCTGAGGCATTTGGCCCATGTGTGACAATGAAAGCAGAAGCAAAGGAGAGACAGCCATTAGGCTCTTTTCCATAACATTCACTTGGCTTCATCCTGTTGGGAAAAGGTAGGTGTCCACCACAGAGCAAAGGAAGGAGGCCCAGAGTCTCACTGCAGGGACATGATTTCTGTTTAGGCCTGACATGAGTGTCCTAAGATAGTTGGATTCATGTAACAAGAGGAGTGAAGGAAATACCTTGATAGCCAGATGTGAGACTTAGGAGGAAGAGGAAGAGAACCCCTAGGTTCCACAGGAAGAGCCTCTCTTCACAAGCCATTTGCTCTTCTCTGCTAAAAAGGAGATAATTGCTGGGATGGAGCAATTATCACACAGAATCCACCAATCCATGTGCATATTTTCTGTCAACTAAGCAAATAAAAACATTATTATCTGAGGAATCTATAACAGGTTAAGAGGCCCTTTTCTCGTAAAAGGTTGGGAACCAAGGTCTAGGCCATCTTTCCTCATTCTGCTGCGAACAATTTCATGCTAAACAAAACTCAACAGCTTACTGAAGTCGACATGTGTTAAGCTGTAGTTCAATTTCTCCAAACCTGCGACTCTCTAAAGAATTTGTAGGTCACTGAGATATGGGGAAAAAAATGTAATAAAGCAGGAACAATTAAATTCATTGCAGACAAGGACCATTAGACCCTTAAGTAAAAAGTAATTTACTGAGTGCTTCTTTAATATGATTCATAATACAGTCATGTCCAAAGGTGCTCATATGTTCATAATCCTATTTACTTGTCCCTGATGCTAGTGCTCTAGTTCTCCTTCATTAAGTCTACCTGGAATGCATCGCTCTGACAGCCCTCTTAAAGCAGCAGGAGGTAATAAAGACTCTGAAGTAATGTGCCCTCCATTCCTCATTATAACATTAAAATGACAGAAAATACCAAATCACTCCTAAGATGAGTTGATAAATAAAATGTTGTATATTCATATGATGAACGTTATTCAACAATTTAAACAAAAAACTCTATCAACTGTTTCTAAAATTTTGTGATTCAGTTCTGAGTGTTGCATGCATTAGTTACTCTCTTATCTCCTATTTTTTTTCTTAAATTTTTCTTTCAAAAATCAGATCCATATTTTCTAGAAACTGTAGAGACTCCTTGGGGTTTCCATGAAAGAATTAGCAAGAGGAAATGCACTACAACACAGCGATTGCTCCAGGTGAGATTTTTACAATATGTTCTCATAATGAAAAAAATACATTAAAAATGAAATTCAGAAATAATAATTCTGCCTCTTTCCATGATAACTTGCATTCACTAACTTTTCTCCTCTTGACACATTCTGTTGCACAGCTCATACTCAGTGCTTATTAACAGGTATTTGCAATAACATTTGATAAAAACAAATGTCCTATGTTTATTCCTGTTCACAGAGATCACACAGGGTAACTGGTCCTTCCACATGTCTTCCTCTTTGCTCTCCAAAATCAACAAGGGTGGGATTTGCCTTTTACGTTTCCTGTCACGTATCCTTCCTTCACCATCAGGAAACAGAACTCCGCTTCTTCATGGAGCAGGGACCCTGAACCTGCAAATCAGTGACCTCCAGATTTGGTTCTTGATGGGCAAAATGAATCTAGGGAATTCTCTCTCTTGACCAGGCCTATTTTCAAAGCCTCTTGGTCATACTTTGGAGATGGAAAACCACAGGAGGAATTTTATTTATTTGTTCTGTTTAGTTACACGTGACAGCAGAGTGCATTTTGACACATTATACATCCATGAATTATAACTTCCCATTTTTGTGGTTGTACGTGATGTGGAGTTACCCTGGTGGGGTATTCATATATGAACATAGGAAAGTTGTGTCTGATTCATTCCACAGTCTTTCCCATTCCCATCCTCCCCTTTCCCCCAACTCCACCCTGTTCAATCCGGTGAACCTCCCCTCCTCCCTCCTCCCATCGTCCTGCAGAGGGAATTTTGTTTAAAAATTTTTTTCAAATATATCTAGTTATTATTTGTAAAGTATTTCCCCATTGTGTATCTTTTAGTGATCAATAAGGAATATTTTTAATGACTAACTGGGTTTCAAGGAAGAGTCCTAATTTATGATATTGCTTTTGGAGAAGATAAGGATTTGATTTAGCTACCTTGCAGGAGGGAAGGAAGTAACAAGACAGAGGCACAAAGCCCAGTTTCCTTCTCCTATTTCTACCTTTTCTTACCTATTATGTTTTAAGCAACTTTCCTTACTTTTAAAATAAAAATATTTAAGAACTTTATTAATAGGTGCTTGCATTTTGTTGACTTTTTTGAAAAAAATCAAGTTGTAAACTTTTATTACAAGTTAAAAATGAAGTTCTTAAAAATATCAACTTGACCAGATATGAAACAATTTAAAAAACCTTTAAATGTGTATTGAGAAAAATCAGGCTTTTTTAAAAAAACACATTTGTCATTACCAAAAAAGATGTCTTTAGGAAAAAATAATAAAACCCCCATGCTGCATAGTTAACACAGATAGCAACTTCCCTTCTTAAAGTAATGGCTGCTGTAATTATCTGGCCAGCCTTCGCTGTCTCTCTCACAAAATAAACAAGGGATTGTGAGGTTGTGGTTTTCTAGGATGCAGAATTTCAAGAGGCTACTGCAGAAATAAAAGAAAACATCTGCTGGTGTTGCCTGCACTCTGGGGTAAAGATCCCATCAGCACAGTCATGCCCAGGCAAGCCTCACCTTCTTATATAGATAAGAAATTAGATGATTTGGAATTAAAATCCAAAGCCATGATGATTTGACCAAGTCTAAAGCTCACAGCATTGAAAAACATTCAGGTTCAAGATCTGAATATCATTAGGCAGCTCTCCTCTGTGACACCATGTAGAATCATTTAGTCTCCACTGGCACTTTGCTCAGACTAAATAGGTCATATAAAATCTAATGACAACCTGTGGTCCCTAATAACTCATACCCACATCATTTCTTAGGCTGTATCTGAGCTACCTTCCCAGGGCACTGTCCCCACACCTCAGGTTTTCTCAGAACACTGCAGTTCTATGTTGCATACACACAGCTGCAGTTATTCCTAACTTGTTCTTCTCAGTGGTTCACGCTCACAGTCTTGTCAGGGCTTCATAACCTAAGTGTAGGCTGTGACAGTCTCTATTCAGCCTTCTACTCCTAAGAGCAATGGAGTGGGTGGCCTGGAGCCCAGCTCTCGGGTCCCACTGCCCTCCCACCACCTCAGCCTCACCAGGGCTCCCCGTTGTGAATGCTGCCAGTGTCCACTGACTTCCCTACACTTTCCTATTCACAGACCTGGAAACCTGCCACCATCCGCTGCAGGAAACAGGCTTTCCCCGGGGTGTTTTGCTCCCTGTAATTCCTGTCAGTATGTCCTTGGAAAAGATGACTTTGTATGATCTTCCATGTTAGAATATTGATCAAACGGGAGGAAGGAAAAAAAAAAACAGGGTAAGAAACACCATTAGCATCTCTTACTTAGTTGGTGTGAGAGATGTTAGTGAATATTTGTGAACAGAGAAAACTAAAACATCGCTCTAAGAACCATTCAAGGATCTGCGTTTATGTGGAAGGCTTTTTAAGATGCTATGAAATGCTGAAAAAGTAAAAAAAAGCAGAAAGGCTTTTGTGTAATTGAGATGATAATGCTTCTTAAAGACATTGGAAACTTTGTTTGCAAGTAACTGAGGGAGAACACAGTTGCACCCATGTTGAACTTCAAGTAAGAAGTTCCACTTTCTTGAATAAGCAAGGAACTTTATTAGACAGATGACCTGTGAAAAATTCAATAGTCAATAGCACTGCCGGCAAAAAATGATCAGAGCTCTAGTTCTGTTGGCTCTCAAGTCTTGTATGTGTACATTTTGTCCCCAGGTCACTGGTCCTCAACAACAAAATGACTCCCCACCACCACTGAAACCATTTACTATCTTACTTGTAGCAGGAGAGACAATCCCTCTCCCAACATGGAAGATAGGACATGATTGGCCTCTGCTGGATCTCAGGCCTCCATCTAGTCCAATAACAGTGACTACAGAGTCATCCAGAGAACTCGTAAGTCACAGGCTTACAGGCTTAGGATCTACCAGGATCTAGGGATGGAGTTGATTCCACTGAATCTCAGGACTAACTGAAGGAAGGCTGATCTCGGATACAAATCGGAAACCAGGTAGGATGAATGGAAGGAGAGGACAGGTAATCAACAGCACTCACTGCGACAGCATCATGATTTTAAGCATGGTTTCTGGGGTCCAACAGACCAGCACATCAAACACTAGCTTCCAAACATAACCTTACTTATTTACCCTCTCTGGGCCTCAGTTCTGCATCTGTACAATGCCTCACATCATTTTTCTGAGGCTTAAGTGAGATTGCATATAAAGAACTGGGCAGGATGAATGGGAAGTAGTGAGCTCTCAATAAAAGAAGGTCGTGTTGCATGTTCACAAGACCACAAGTATTAACAGAATGGATGGTATTGTTATCACTGCTATTGTTTTTCACTATGACAGTCCTCTAGCTGAAGAATTACACTGTAATTCTTGCTCTAATGCATGATTTTGTACGATGAGTGGTGCTTGCTGGGAAATTAAGGAACCAAGGTTTATAACCTGAACAAGTACTCCTCACTCCAGCCTGAGAGGATGTCCCTAAGTAGATGAAGGACTGCTGAGGAGACCATGGCACAGAGCTTGGCAGTCCTTTTAGCTTCTAAGAATTCTCTGGATGACTGCTCAGAGACGTCAAAGATCCCTGCAGACCAAGAACATCCTTTCCTTTGGGAAGTTGCAATCCTGGTCCTGAGAGACATCCAAGATAAGATTCTTCTTCCCCTTTCCCAGCTGCTCCTGGTACCCAGTGGCACAGAGGCTCCCTGGGAAGTATCACTTGTTGATTGGGAAGGTTTCTTCTCCCCTTTGCTTTTTCCCATACTCTTGCTTCAAGCATGGAAAGTGAGTCCTGAGGATATTTGCTTTTTCACTCTACTTTGAAACTAAACCATCTTCCATCCTCAGTACATAATCCTGGTTTAGTACAGATAGGTCACACCCTGGTTATAGATTTGAGAACAGTGTCCTTTCCCAGATCCACGAGTTATCCTCACCCTGCATGGAGACCAGCTGAATTTCTTCCAATCTTAACTCCCTTGCACCATACCTCCCTGCATTCCAGGGAACACCCTTCTGGGTCAGCACCCTCCTCCAAGAGGTTCTACTGGTCTTGTTAGCTTCTGTAGATCTTCAGGCTTGGGAGGATCTACTGTGTTTATCTTTATTCCTGTGTCAGTCAACTTTCTGTTATTGTAACAAAATTCCTGAGATGATCAACTTATAAGGAGAAAAGGTTTATTTTGGCTCACCCTCTCAGAGGTTTCAGTTCTTGGTCCATTTGCCCCATTGCTTTTGGGCCTGTGGTGAGGCAGCATATCATGGTAGAGAGAGAGATGGTAGAGAAAAGTTGCTTACCTCATGGTCAGGAAATAAAATAGAGAGAAAGAAGAAGAGGCTGGGGTCCTAATATCCCCTTCAAGAGAACCACTCAGTGACAAGAAGGCCTTCCACTGGGTTCTACCTTTTAAAGGTGGTGGTACCTCCCAGAAGTCCATGGACTGTTGACCAAATCTTTATCACATGGGCTTTGAGGTGACAATTATCTAATCTGCAGCAATTCCTCAGTCCTTCTGGCCCTTCCAATTCTCCAAAGTCCTTTCTTTACCATACTTCCTCTACCTCCAAACTCCCCATCTATCTTTAGCATCAGTTCCTGAGAGCCCTCTCTATTCTTTTACTTCAGTCAGTGTTGGTAGTTGCCAAAAAAATCCAGCAAAATTTAAAATGTTTTTTCAATGTACAGTAACATTAGAGGCAGGATGGATGGCATTTAGGATTGGAGGAGTCAGTCATTCCTGGATTCAGAACCCAGCTCTGCCCTAGCTGTGTGGCCTTGAGGAAGTTACCTAACCTCTCTTAACCTCAATTTATCCATCTGTCTGGTGGAATTTTTTAAAAGGTTAAATATGACATAAATGGAAGGTGCTGAGCTGAGAACCTGGCCCAACAAATGACAGCTTTAAATTGTGATTTAGTTAAATTGTGACAGAAGGAAATAGATAAAGAATATTCTATTTTAGGGGAATTCTCAGACAAGAATGAATGTTCTCTTCTCCTGGCCAAGTCCTAGTTCAATGAACAAAAGTTTTATAAGATTTTGAATGGAAAAATCCACAACACCAAGAAGTAGACATCAACCAGGAAAAAAAAATTGCACTATTTCATCATTTTCCACTCAACCCCTGGCTGTTGAATTTCCACTCTTAAAAGGTTTCAAAAATTCTTTAGCAAGAACCCTTGTCTTTGGTGAGTTAACCAAGAAGAGCCTCTTCTGCTGTCAGCCTTCTTGGACCATCCCTGCTCACCTTCTCTGTGGTGAGGCAACCTCCTTCTTTCATGCCCAAATAACTGACAGGGGGATCGTCCACCTGCAGCTTTTCATTTCTCAATTGGAGCAACGAGCAATGGACTTGCTCTACTCTATTTTCTAATATTAGAAAGTTGCAAGTAGGCAAAGATTCTAATCACAAGTTTTGATCAGATACAGAGATTTTTGAAGTATAGCTTATGTTTTCATCTAAGTATATAATTTGTACAAGTGGTCTTGCATGCCCTGTTCTCTAAGTAACAGTTTATTAATGTTTTTCCTTCCCATATGAAGGTCATATTTTACAGTGTATCAGTCAGGGTCCAACCAATAACTGCATAGTAACCTGATCAAGAGAGTTGAATATAAAGAATCAATAATCATGGCAAAAGACTGGCATAATGGGAGATAACATAAGAAGCAAAGAAATTCTAAAAAATTTAGGCACCACTGATAGGAGGCCCAGCCCCCACTGTAGGGCTGACACAGAGGACCCGAGGAAGAAGTTCTTCTTCCCTAGGTTTAAAATCCAGACCTTGTGCAAGAGGTCTCACAGGCTGACAAAGAGATTACTGAGGGGCCACAGGAATGGGACTTGGAAATGTCCCCTCTGGGAGGCTGAAAAAAGTTGTCCTCAAAAAGTACCTCATGGGACCTCATTTCAAAACCTCTTCAAGGGTGTGGGGAAGCCAAGCATGGAAAAGTGCTTAATGGAAGCCATCTAGAAGCTTCTGGGGAAGCTGCTGGCTGAGTGTGCAGAAGATGTTCACTGCAGGGTACTGGAGAAGTCACAGGCTGTAGGCTCCTGCTAGAGACCAACAGAACTGAGAAGGGTAAGAATCCCTTGAGGGGACACAGGGAGAGTGGGACACATCCTTACATGTAAGAAGGGGCTGGGCACATCAGCATGGGTTGGGGCACACCTCCTACGTGCATCCTGGGGAGGTGACATGCCTCTAAGACCATGCTGTCCAGTCAGGTAGCCACTGGGAACGTTCCAGTACTTCCATGAAATAAAGTGCTGAATAATTAAAATAAAATTTAAAAATCAGTTCCTTAGTTATACTAGCTACATTGCAAGTACTCAATTGCCACATGAGGCTAGTGGCTACCATGTTGGACCACCCAGTTCCTGGAGCCACCCTTCCTGTGCCTCCACCCATTGACCTGGGAGCAACAGTGCAATGATGGCCTTGTCTGACCCAGAGGCAGTGCTGCTGGATTATCAAAATCCTTGTGACACATGCAGGAGTCCCCAATGTCATAAGTGCCCAGATGAGAGGACCTGGGCATTCTGAAATGGTCAACTTTGTTGTTCTATGATTATTGCATAGCATATTAAATTTGGGACTCACTCTATTACACTTACAATTCCCCATATATCTTCTATTGTTTTCTATTTCTCCCAAATAAACTACTTTACCTTGAGTCCTTATTTCACACTCTGCTACCAGGAAAACCCAAGATGAAACATTCTATGTGACTTCTTAGCTTTATAACACACTTCTGAGCATTATCAGTTTTTAGAGAGGAGGTGTACTTGCAGTAGTTCCCAATTTTTTGACCAATAATGCACTACTTTTTGACACTCCTGTCTCAGCAACTAGAACATTGTTCTGTGAAACCCAGCTCAGGAAACGCTGGTTTGAATTGTTTAAAAAATTGGGCTCCAAGCTCAAACCCTTGAGAGGAATATGAGCATCTTTGAACTTCAGCTTAAAGACATCAAATCCAAGGAGCTGCTGAGTCCTTTGGCCTTAAAAGATGAGAAGTTCCCTGAAATCAGAATGGAAATAGAATTCTTTCCCTTTCCTTGTTCAAAGTTATAATGCATTTCTAATAGGACTCTGTAGAAAATTCTGCTTAAGGGCATCATGGCACTTGTTTTAGTCAGCTTTTTTCTGTTGTGTCTAAAAGATCTGACAAGAACATTTTAGAGGAGGAACATTTTATTGGGGGATCATGGTTTCAGAGGTCTCAGTCCATGGACAACAGAATCCATTCCTCTGGGCTCAAGGTGAGGCCGAACATCATGCACAAGATGGGGGTGGAGGGAAACGGCTCACATGATGATTAGGAAGAAGCAGAGAGAGTCTCCACTTACCATATACAAATATATACCCCAAAGTCATTCTCCCAATGACCTACATCCTCCAGCTATACCCTACCTGCCTTCAGTTACCATTCAATTAATCCCATGGGAGATTAATTCATTGAATGGGTTAAGACTCTCACAACCCAATCACTTCTCCTCTGAACATACTTACACTGTCTCACACATGAGCTTTTGGGAGACACCTCACATCCAAAGCATTATAGTACTGGGGGGTCTAAGAAGGTCAAACACAAGGATGAAGGGATAGGAGGCCAGCCTCCTGAGGAGAGATTCAAGGTTAGGACTTCTAGTGTTGGACAAAGAGTCAAAACAGTAACAAGCTAGAAAATAGCTAAACAATAACAAAAATGGAATAAATGTCTATTCTTCATATTTCAGAATATTAGTCTTAAAAGATAGGCCTTAATGCCAGAAAGGAATAAGCCAAAGATAAAATAAAACAATATATATACAAAGATATACATACAATATATGTATATACAATATGTACAAAGAGTACTAATATATACAAAGAGTACTTTGTACCACAGTTCTTATGGAATCATCTTTCAATTTCTACCACAAGAATTAAAAGATGAATATAAAATAGAGTCTAACAAAAGGTCATGTAAACTCACCGTAGCCAGAATCAATAGAGAAGCAGAGTCACGTGGCACAAAATTCTGGAGTCAGACATATCTGAATGGCATTCTTGCTGAGTAACCTGGGACAGCACTCCTCTACACTTCAGCTTCCTGAAAATAAACAAAGGTAGAAGTATGGACTTGCAGGGTTGTGACAAGAAAGAAAACTAAGGCATTTGAAATGCCCAGAATAACACCCCAATAAGAGAAAGTGTCCATAAGAAGTCACTAAACCATCTAGTATGTCTTGGTTATATTATTCCCATAATATGTTGTGACCAATTTCAGAAAAACAACTAAAACCCTCACCTGGATATCACCGGTAAGGACAGGAGCCAGGGATTGATGGATGAGGGGTGGATCTGGAGGCACCTGGAACAAGGAAAGCCCACTGTTCCCTGCAGCTCCCAGAGAAGACCTCCTGGAGGAGACCAGTTCCCTCCTGCTTTTCTTCGATCATGAATGGTTTCAATCTTTTATCAGTGCCCAGAACTATTTCCAGATCCCTAGAAATTAAACCAAAGCCTGTCTCCCAGTCTACAGGAACATTCCTGAGCAACTCCACCACTTTTCCCCAAACACTCTTGACCTCACACTTCTCCTTCTAGCTATCTCCCAATTTCTCCACTCTCTTTTAAGCAATACTCTTTACAAGAAAAATCCATGCTGTCTCTAATTCTTCCATTCTCTCTTGAGACCCTTGCAATCAGGCCTGCCCCCAGTGACTGCCAAATCCCACATCCACGTCTCAGTTCCCCTGTCCTACTTGACCTACCGCAATGTTTGGCAGAGGGTCCTCCTCTCTGCAATGCCTGCTCACCTCACTCAGGACACGGTGCTCTCTTCTCCTCCCTCATCTGTCCTTCCTCAGGCCCAGCTGCCCCCAGCATGCAGCATGAGTGCTCAGGGTTCCATCGGGGCTTCTCCTCTTCCATACCTGTCCCCCTCTTGTGCTGACATCAACCTTGGCCTTCGAAACTATCTGTAAGCTGCCAACTATCCAACTTGATTCTCCAGTGAGGATGCTCCTGAAAATCATCCAAATCTCTCTCCTTTTTCCTGTCTAGGCTCCGCTTCCTTTTACCAGAGACAAAATTCTTCCAATGGGTCAGTTCCTCATTGGATCAAGGGTGGACATTGACGACAGTTCCACATAGATTCATTCATAAGCTGACCTGTTAACTTCTAGAAGGTCTTTCATCGTCTCCGCGTTTGTCTAACCAATCCCATGGTCAATTACACTTGCACTTGTCCCAGGCCCCTGGGCATTTCTTAAGCTACCCCAGTGCAGGACCTTCATCTGTGTCTTGTTCATCAACAGTTCACCTCATGCCTACTGCATAGTTTTATGAAGGACAGTTAAGCATCTTCATATAATAGAACACAGTATTCAAAAAGTAATGTGGCCACAATTTTGAAAAAATAGTGAGACATAGTTTAGGAAATACATACCTTAGAATTATTTAATTGTATAAACGTATGAGGTGTGGTGTGATAATTCAGTACAGGTAGACGGTGTGTAATGATCAAGTTGGAGTCATTAACAAGAAAGTACACATTTTAAAAATCCCCCTTGTGTGTAGTATAATCCAAGATTTATTTGTGGGGGGGGGCAGGGGAGGTACCAAGGACTGAACTCAGGGGCACTCAACCACTGAGCCACATCCCCAGCCCTATTTTGAATTTACTTAGAGACAGGGTCTCCCTGAGTTGCTTAGCACCTCACCAGTATTGTTCTGGCCAAGGTGTAGATGGACAGAAAGGCTGATTAGGGACCTACAGTTAAAGTCTAGTAAAGAAATAATAAATGCCTGAAGATAGTGACATTAAGGATAGGGTAGATGTCACATTTTCTTTAAAGTTTGAACTTAAAAGACCAAGAGGATGAAGGTGAGATTTAAAAATATATATATATTTCCAGCTTGGGGACCTGGGGAAATGATGTCATGGGATAAAATTGGAAACACTGAAGGAGAGAGAGCAGACGGGAGGGATGATTAATGGGCCTTTGTAGTCGTGGGTTCTTTTTGCTTCAGAAACTAGTGACCTCTGTCTAGCTCACAGGGAAAAGAGGCCAAAAAATAATCACGATAATAATAAACTGCACAGGATAATCAGGAAGAGATCACCTATGCTGCTGCCCTCCCCCTGCTGGACGAGCCTGCTGGGATGATGTTCTGAGCTCACCGGAGGCAGACACTATGATGAAGATGAGGGCCCGTGGGCCAGGCTCACCCGTGCAGGTGCTTGGCCAATCCAGTGGGCAGCACATGTTGGGAGAGTGAGTGAAACAGGAGAGCAGAAAGCCGACTGAGGGCAGCCCTGGGTAGGTATGGAAGAGTGCTGCTGGATAAAGGGATGGGAGACCTTCAACCAGAGGCCAGGAATCGCCTCCAGAGACGGTGACTGAGTTAGTGATGTCAGGGCGGCTTTCAGGCAGGGACGTCACTGTTCCTCACCTCAGCATCATTCCAGTCACTGTTTTCAGGCTGAAGGAACATGTGCACTGTTGCAAGCTGCTGAGCTGGGACAGAAGGCAGGCTTTCTGCCCCATTCATTTATTCTACCAATGTTTTCAACTCTCACCACAGCTGTCCAGAGTAGATCCAAACTGAGAGGTTAGCATGGCCCACGAAGGACTTTCAGGCGAGTTATCAGAGCCATGAGCAACTTATACGGCACTTGCAAAGCACTGTCCCACATATGCGACCCTTTGTCAGTGCCTTACACGTGTTGACCCATTTAATCCTCACAAGAACCCTCTGAGGTAAGTGCTCCTTTGTTATCGTCCCCTTCTTGAGATGAGGAAATGTAGGCACTAGAACCATACTGTTACAGTTTGGATGTGAGGTGTCCCCCAAAAGCTCATGTGTGAGACAATGCAAGAAGGTTCAGAGGAGAAACGATTGGGTTGTGAGAGTCTTAACCCAATCAGTGATTTAATCCCCTGATAAGGATTAACTGAGTGGTAATTAAAGTGGTAGGGTGTGGCTGGAGGAGGTGGGAATGGAGCGTGGCTTTGGGTATATATTTGTACCTGCTTCCTGATCAACACATGAGCTGCTTCCCTCTGCCACACTCTTCCTCCATGATGTTCTGTCTCACTGGAGACCGAAGGAATGAAGCCAGCCTTCTATGGACTAAGACCTCTGAAACTGTGAGCCCTCAAATAAATTTTTCCTCCTCTATAGTTGTTCTGGTTGGGTCCTTTGAGTCACAGCAGCACAAAAGCTGACTAAAACAAGTACCTTGGCCAAGGCTGCCCACAGAGTAAAGGCAGAGCTGGGATTTTAAACTAGGCAGCCTCACAGCATGGTATGGGCTGGACTGTCTAATCTACAGAAATAAACTATACAATTAAATGTGTGGTGTTTGGTAGTAGGCATGGTCCATGCTGCCACAGGAGGGGGAAGGCCTGGAGCAGGGTCTTGCCATGTGAACAGGGGTTCACCAGGCAGGGTGGGGTAGGAGTTCTAAGCAGAGGGAACCTGTGAGCAGGGGAGCAAGACAGAGAGCTGGAGGAAGTGAGTTCAGAGAGGCTGGAGTAGAGGCCTGGGGTGCGGGAAATGGCGTATGGGACAAAGTTGGAAATGTGGGCATGTGCCTCGGGCCTCTTATCTTATTAGGAAAATACTTAAAAATATTTTTCTGGGCCACTACCTTGTTCATGCAGATTGACATTTGAAGTCATCAGAAAATGAGAGATGAATGCAAGGGTACTGTCTCCTACTTGCTCAGAACCACTTTAGTATAAGGTTCCTCATTTTCCTTGAAGTCCACATAGCTGTTTAATGGGATGACATAAAGTGTGGCTTCCACCGTTAAGCTGCAACACCAATCAGAAGTGACTGTCATGCCACAGGACGGCCAACGGCTCCATTCCTGTTAAACACAGCATCACAGAGTGGAGCACGGTCAGGTTTGGAAAGCAAAGCTGTGATATAGAGCAACCAAGAAACTACGCCAGGGACATGGACAAGGAGCAGAGCAAGCAGCCTCCAGAGCAATGCATGTGATCAATAAGAGACTGAAGGAAAAGCCAAGGCAGGCGCCGCTGCAGAGGCAGAGGAGACAATGTGTTCCTGACTCGGGCAAATCACACCCTGCATAGATTGGGATGGGGAAAGAAGCATGAGGCGTGAGAGAATCTGAGAACTCAGACATCCCAGGAGGAATCCAGACAAGATAGGATAACCATTGGACCACTCAGGTGAAGTCTTTCACTGGTTCCTTAGAGGGAAAAAATGGACATTTGTATCTATATCCACTCACACTTTTCTCTTCTCAGCCCACCACAGCTAGGAAATTCACGCTAACCCTCAACTTACTTAACCAGAGGCGTCAGAGAACCCAAACCCAGGAGAGGTCTCTCTCAGGGGCATCATGAGCTCCCTCCAGGTCCAGAGCCTTCCAGATCTGAGGGGTGGGACTGGGTCCTCTGTTTCTACCACTGGTCCGCACTGGGAAGGGCAGATACCCGCTCACAGCCTGAGTGCTCTTGGATTGGAGAATCAGTGAAGACACAGGCCTGGGGACAGCTTGGGAGTCATGACAACCTTGTCTTTCCTGCTGCTTTACCCACACAAGGTGCAGCAGCCTCTGTCCTTAGACCTTTGAAAATGAAAAAGATGAGCCCAAGTTTCAACTAATTCACCTCTGTTAGGGTGGCAGCCATTCCTGTCCTTCAGAACCCCAGTAATAACTTGTTCTCCAAGGCACTGAGTTGGTCCCTGATGCTTCCTTGCTGGGAAAAGCCAAAATACACGTTTTCTTTTCTGATAAAATGGTCTACCACACAGATTTCTATACAGGTCAATTGCATTCCCTTCCCATGGTGTGAGCACAGATACTTTGTTGGCTTCATGATTTGCCAAAATGCAGAACCACTTTGGGAACAGATCAACACAGATACAGGGATGAGGGGGCCCCACAGGACAAGTTCAGTTACGATTTTGATGTCCAGAGCAATCCTCACACAACAGTCCTAGACAAACCCTGCCTGATGTGCACTCACTCTGCCTGCTGTGCTGTGGTTATTCAGCCTGATCCAGGTACACAGAAGCCACGACTGGCCTACGCTGTCAGTGACATGGAACCCAGATGAGCTGTGTAGATGAGCCAGGTAGCTCTGCCAAGGGCAGGCCTGGGGACTGAGTCCAGAAATTGCCCACCACCCCACTTGGTCCCCTTCGAGGACTTACTTCCTGAAATCCTACAAGGAGAGGGACTGAGGGAGGTTTGAGGTGTGACTGGTGCCTGGTATCCAGGGAATCAGCCCTGAGATTTATCCCATGGATCCCCTGCCTTGAAATGTTCACCTTCCAGAGGTCACAATATATAACTTTCTTGTCCCATACCTAGGATGCAGCCCTCCCCTGCTCAAATATGCACCTGAGAGGTGAGGATGGCCAGGACAGTCAGGGAACACATACTTTTTCCTCATTTGCTGCCAGGGTGAGTTTCACAGAAGCAGAGCAGTGTCTCCAACCTTGAGCCATTAATCACCATCCAAGTTACAGCTGCACCAATGCATGTGCCTTCCCAGGATTTAAATCTCACTTGCCAATTGTAACAATGTACAAAATTCAAGATTTTTAGGTATGCAGACTCTAGGATATATTTGGCTTTGAGTTTTCCCCCCAGATTGTGTTAAGGGGTTATTTCTTTTTAATTTTTTTGTGATGAAGACGGTATCTTTCCTACAAAGAAAATACACCTGAATGTTGAGGCAAAGTAGGTCTCCCTGGGAATGACGATTGAGAAAACGTATTACAGACTCTGTTACATATTTATCTTATTTCAACAGACTCCGCTGAGAAAACCTAAGAACAAGATGCTGGGATTAGGCTCTGGTATCTTTTTTGTTGGGTAAGTATGGCAGACTCAGAAAATTAAAACCATTACTATGTTAGAATTATAAAACTGCACATAAAGGTGAAGGATTGCTAATACGATCAGCATCTCTGTGAAAACGGTCTGCTAATTTTGACAGAAGAAGTAGAAATAGAAGTAGGTCTTCCTACTTCCGCGGCTCCCTTTGTGCATCATCTCCGTTTGCATATACATGAAGGGCACCTGTGTGTGCTCCTATGCAAACACTAGACACCTCTTACCACTCTTTTTTAATCAGATCCCTCCCTTTACAGCTGGCTGCCATGGCAGCAGGGAGACAGATGCTCAGAGCTCATTTGACCTTCCTGTTCAGAGGGCACTTGAAGAGGCTCCACTGACTTGCAGAGAACAGAGCATGTCTGAGACGCACCTGTGCCCCACATCAGCAAAAGCCACTGTTCAGCTCAGAGCAATGGCAAGTAGACTGCACCAGCTCCACCCAGTCCTTGCAAGGGCACTGTGAGCAAGGAGCTGGGCAAGGAGCTCAACCCTCAGTTCAGGTCCTGTCCTGTGGCCCATCCCAGGGAAATCCCTTCTGCTTTCTCCCTCCTCCAAAGGATATCCAGGCTTTGTATTGAACGTGGAGGTTTGTAAGACACCAGAATGGGAGCTTTAAAGTGAAGCATTATGACAAGAAAGAATGGTCTTGAACATCCCAAAGAATCTCTGAAGAATATCAGGAAGTATCCAGAATGAACTCCCATTGACTAAAACCTAAGGGAATCTTACTCATTGTATTCTTGGAGATTTGTAATTTGCCCAGTCAAGGCTCTGAGTCTACCTGAAGTAAAGGTGCACTCCACATTCTCCAACACTGGAAGAGCCAGCTTCATGAGCATGTGACTGCATGTTCATCCAGGTCATTATGGCCCTTTAAGGAGTCCTCTAGACAGGAAAGTAAATTGGGAAGGGGCCCTGTGCTTAGAAGAGCCCACACTTGGGTTAATGCTCTGTGGTTACGGTCCTGAAATTCTTTATAATTTTTTTTGTTCTAATTAGTTATACATGACAGAAGAATGCATGTCAATTCATTGTACACAAATGGAGCACGACTTTTCATTTCTCTGGATGTTCCCGATACAGGGTCACACCATTCATGTAATCATGCACGCACATAGGGTAATAATGTCCTTCTCATTCTACCATCTTTTCCACCTTCATACTCCCTCCCCTCACTCCCTTCTGCCCAATCTAAAGTTCCTCCATTCTTCTTTTGCCCATCCCTCATTATGGATCACTATCCACATATCAGAGAAAACATTTGGCCTTTCGTTTTGGGAATTGGCTTGTTTCACTTAGCATGGTTTTCTCCAACTCCATCCATTTACCTGCAAATGCCATAATGTAATATTCCATTGTGTATCTATACCACATTTTCTTTATCCAGTCATCTATTGAAGGGCATCTAGGTTGGTTCCACAATTTAGCTGTTGTGAGTTGAGCTGCTATAAACATTGATGTGGCTGCATCACTGTGGTATGCTGATTTTAAGTCCTTTGGGTATAGACTGAGGAGTGGGATAGCTGGGTCAAATGGTGCTTCCATTCCAAGTTTTCTTAGGACTCTCTATACTGCTTTCCAGAGTAATTGCACCAATTTGCATTCCCACCAGCAATGTATGAATGTACCTTTTCCCCCACATCCTCGCCAACATGTATTATTGCTTGTAACCTTGATGATCGCCATTCTGAGTGGAATGAGATGACATCTTAGAATAATTTTGATTTGTATTTCTGTAATTGCTAGAGATGACAAACCTTTTTTCATATGTTTGTTGATCAATTGTACAAATTTTTAACAAGAAGGCCCACCAAGACTGTAGCTCTCCTTAGAACAGGGTTCCTCTAAGGAACCACACTTGGGACACTCAGGGAAGGACTGACTTAGAACTGAAGTCGGGAAACTCCCAGGTGGGATCTATTACCTCTCTTGTGGCTGTCTGCCCATAAAATTTCCTTCCAAACTATCTGAATTTTTCGCTTCACTTTGCTAAATAGCCTGAAATGTTTTTCTATTGGGGAAAGAAGGCGAAGAGAGTGAAGGAAAATTCTCTTTTCTAAGAAATTGCACCATAAACACACCAAGGTAGTAGTCATTCAGACAGTAGTGTAAAATTATCTCCCACTTCCCTCTGACTCAAGGGATCAGCTGCCATGTTTTCAGTGTGTGGGCAGAAGGAAGCAGGACAGGTGGCTTGGAGTACGCGTCCCAGTGAGAGATGCCACGGCGGCAGCCTCTGGGCTGCAGAGATTGGGTAATGAGGAGAGGGATCCCAGGAGCAGAGCCAGCATGCAGAAAAGGAGATGGGGTGTGGTGGTGATAGATTTTGCTGCTTTCAGAAGTTTGCTTAGAACCGGTGGGCATCAAAGAAGATTTAAGTCCTTTCTTGCTACTTTGTGCCAATCCACGATGAAATACAGAATCAATTAGCATCATTAATTTTGCTACATTATGTTTCAACGACATTTACAAACAAGCCTAGCACTGTGCATACACAGCAGGTGTTCTAAGGGGAAATGCCCTTCAAATACCAAGCCAAGCCGCTGATTTACAAATTAATTTCCAGGCCATCCATATATTCTGAATCCTATTTTCCTGATATATAAGCAAAGGAAATACCAAGAAGTACATTCTCTCAAATAAATTGTCTACACGGGCATTACTGCTTTCCTCAGTGTTACGGTTTGGACCATAAATGTTCCCCAGAATCTCATGTGCTGAGGCTTGGTTCCCAGCCTGGTGGGAGATGGTGGAGACTTTAGGAGGCGAGCCCTATAGTGAGGGTAGTAAGTCATAGAGGGCATGCCCTCGAAGGGTATTGGGACTCAAGCCTCCCTCCCTCTCCTTCCCTTCTTCTTTCCCTCCCTCCCTCTCCCCACCCCTACCCCCATTGCTTTTCAGCTGCCAGGAGGCCAGCAGCTTTGCTCTTTCACACACCTCCTGCCATGCTATTCTGCCTCACCACAGGCTCACAGCAATGGGGCCAGGCCACCATGGGCTGAAACCTCAAGCTGTGGGCCAAAATGAGTCTTTCCTTCTCTTAAGTTTAGTTTCTCGGGTATTTTATCACAATGATGCAAAGCTGACTGACACCTAGATATATTCAATGAGTAAAACTAACAAACAACAACTTTGGCATTTGTCAAGAATTTTGACAATGTGAATGATTAGCTATTTTAACTTAGAATGTAATGGTCACTTTTCTTCCAGAAACCCTAAGTTCCCAATTCATCTTTATCTGAAACAAAAGACAGATGAATTTCTGTATTTCCATGGAAACCAGCAGGATGACCCGACCTCCTGAAGGATAAATGAGTCAGTGGTGGGGCCCACTCCCAGCCTAATGCCTCTCTCTGCTGACTCAGGTCTCCACAATCACCAATCGCAGGCCTGTGTGAACAACAAAGACTCTTTGTCCCCAAACCAAACTTCAGCCCATGAAAGTACAAAGCACCTATAAGCCACTTTAAATGCCTTTCTTCTTTGAAATCAGTGCTAACCACCCCTTTTTACAGATGAGGAAACTGAGGTTGGGTGAAAGGAGGGGATTACTCAAACTCACACAGCAAGTTACCAGTCATGTTTCCCTGCAGACCATAAGCTCACCCCTGACCATGTGCCACCTGGGATAACAGGCAGAAGGGTAGAGGGTGTTGAGAAAATGTGGAAATGGGAACAGATACTGAACAGTTGCTGCCTGCTTTATAAGTTATCTTAGGTACCAGCCACGGTTGGAGCAGAGGAGGCACCAACTTCACCAACAAAGAGGGTCTCCAGCCCAGACACCCCGCCTGTACCTTACCTGCACAGCATGGGCTCTGCCTCCCTTACTGCCCACCTTGCAGTCTGTCATTGATCTCCACCCAAGATCGCCAGTCTTTTCATGAGTGCAGCAAGAGGTAAGGGGCTAGATTGGAGATGGACAAACTCGCAGGACCAGCAGCTTTTACTAGCATTGTGGAAGTGAAGTTGCATGTGGCCACAAGCAGAGAAGACAAGAGAGGGGCCTTTGGTCTTCACAGCTTTCTTGTCTCTTTGTTATTTTGCACATGTCCCAATAGCTGTCATGATTTCCCAAAATATCCCCTTGATTGGTTTCTTATAAACATTTACGTGCTATTTATTTCATGATCCTTTTCATTCTAATAAATCACAATGCATGGCATTCTTTTTAAAAAATGTTTTTATTTGTTCTAATTAGTTATGCATTACAGTAGAATGCATTTATACATTTTGATAAATCACATGAATAGAGTATAATTTCTCATTTTTCTGATTGAACATATTCCAGGATCACATCAGTCATACAGTCACATATGTAATAATGTCTGTTTCACTCTACTATCCTTCCTGCCCCCCTACCCCTTTCCCTCCCTTCACTCCCCTCTATCTGATCTAAAATAACTCTATTCTTCCCTAGTGTTCCTCCACCCACCTTATTGTGAATTAGCATCCACATATCAAAGAAAACATTCGGCCTTTGGTTTTTTGGGTTTGGCTTATTTTGCTTAGCATGATATTCTTCAACTCCATCCATTTACCTGCAAATACCATAATTTCATTCTTCTTTATGGCTGATTAATATTCCATCATATATATATATATATCATAAATATATATATATATACATATATATATATATATATATCACATTTTCTTTATCCACTAATCTATTGAAGGGAATCTAGGTTGGTTCCACAGTTTAGCTATTGTGAGTTGAGCTACTGTAAACATTCATATGACTGCATCACTGTAGTATGCTGATTTTAAGTCCTTTCGGTATAGACCTAGGAGTGGGATAACTGGGTCAAATGGTGGTTCCATTCCAAGTTTTCTGAGGAATCGCCATACTGCTTTCCATAATGGTTGCACCAATTTGCAGTCCCACCAGCAATGCGTGAGTGTTCTTTTTCCCCACATCCTCACCAACACTTATTGTTGCTTGTATTCTTGATAATTGCCATTCTGCCTATAGTGAGATGAAATCTTAGAGTAGTTTTGATTTGCATTTCTGTAATTGGTAGGGGTGATGAACATTTTTTCATATATTTGTTGATTGATTATATATCTTCTGTGAAGTGTCTGTTCAGTTCCTTAGCCCACTTGTTGATTGAATTATTTGGTTTTTGGTGTTAAGTTTTTGAGTTCTTTATATATCTTAGAGAGCATGACGTTTTTGATTGAGTGAACTTTATCACAAGAACAATGTAAAATGTGAAACCAAAATGAGGATCATAAGGATGTAAATTGCTGACATGTATAAATAGTCTCAACTTTACACTTATAGCCCTTTTTAAAAAATAACAGGTATCTTCTCACAAGTTTCTACCCAAAGTTCATTTAAGACAATGCTCCTCAAATCCAGCTGCACATACAAATCATTTGGGAATCTTTTACACAATACAGTATGTATTAGTCTTCTTTTCATTACTGTAACAAATACCTGAGATAATCAACTTGAAATAAGAAAAGACTTATTTTGCTCACAGTGCTGTAGGAGTCAGTCCATAGTCATTGTCCCTGTTGGCTTTTGCATCTGCAGTGAGGCAGCTCATCATGGTGGGGAGCATGTGGTACAGTGGCTGCTCACCTCATGGCAGCTAGAAAGCAAACAAGCTCAGGGGCTGAGGTCCCAATATCCTCTTCAAGGGCATGCCCTCAATGACTAATCCCTCCCACTGGGTCCCATCTCTTAGTTTCCTGCCACATCCACTGCTATTCCCCTCAGTGCTTGACATGGTTCCACTGGGAATAATGAATATTCTTGCATGGTCTAGTCTTCTGGGAAATGTGAACATGGCATGCTCTTTCCTGTTTTTGTGTTATTTCTTACTGTTAATGGTGTACTATTTGGGCGTCTACATTTGAGTGTTTACCAATTTCCAAGAAAAATTAAACATTATATGAATTAGAACATAAAAACAAGACTGTTTTACCCTTAACTAGTTTCATATGTAATAAGACTTTAAGTAATAAGGAATCTTATAAAAAATCTAACAAGAGCTACTGTTTACCCCTAGGGAAACTGTTACTGCTCCTAATTGACCTGAAGCAGCTCAGTTAATCAATGATCCAGAGAAAGTTCAGAAAGAAACTTCATATTGTTTCCTGCTGTTCCCATGGTACAAGGGCTTTTTGTGATGTCACATGTGCCTGTGTGTGGTTAAACTGTCTGACACCTATTTATTATTAACCTAGTTATTAACCACATAGTGCAGCTTATACATTGTTCATAGAAATGGCTTCTGCGCATGATGTTTCCAGTAATATAGAAAGTAGAACTAGTTTAAGATTATATAGAAAAATACTTAAAAATATTATGAAGAGCTGTTAATATTTAATCTACTAATATGTCTTGCCTATTGCCTTATAACTTATGTCAATTTCTTTTTGTGTAACCTCAAGACATTGTACTCAAGCTAGAAGTTAACATATAAAATGGTGTGTGGAAAAAATAAAGTTAGAACTTATCATCAGATCTCTGAGTCTGTGTTGCTTTGTTCTCCACTTCACTGAAGCCATCCCTCTCACCAGAGGACCCTGCGACCCCTGCTGGGGCTGGACCCTGGCAGTTTCCACCACTTCCCCATATTACAATGGGTGAGGAACTGAGTCTTAAAAGATGGACCTTTGAGGAATATTTAAGATCCAAACTCTATCAAGGTGCCTGTTGTGGTTTGGATATGAAGTTTCCCCCAAAATCTGTAACCTAATCAGTCCATCCTAATCTGAATAGCCTGGGTAGTAACTATAGGTAGCTGGGGTGTGACTGGAGGAGGTGGGTCACTGGGGGTGTAACCTGGAAGTGTGCATCTTCCCTGTGGCCCCTTCCCCTCTCCCTCTCCCTGCCCATCTCTTCCCAGCTGCCTTGATGGCCCTCCCCCCATGATGTACTGCCTCACCTCAGGCCCAGAGCAATGGAGTCAGCTATCCATGGACTGAGACTTCTGAACCATGAGCCCAGATAAATTTTCCTCCTCTAAGTTGTTCTTGGCAAGTGTTTTGGTCACAGCAATGCAAAAGCTAATGAAAACAGTGCCTAAGCCACAGCCCAGAACCAGTGAATCAGTTCAGGGAGAATGAAACCTGGGTGTTTTTTAAGAAACCCTAGATGATTCAAACAGGCTTCTAAGACTGAGAAGCTTTAGGGAAGTGAACTCAAACTTGGCAGCACATTGGTACCACCTGGAGAGACTTCAGAGTTGATGACTGGATCCCATCCCCAGAGATATTCATGCCACTGGTGTGGGAAGCGTCTGGGGAGCTCCCCAGGTGATGCTCATGTGTAGCCAAGTTTGACAACCACTACATTGCACATAGGAAGTCATCATTCAAGAGAAAGAGATGGTGAATTAAAGAGCCAAAAAAGGTAAGAAACAAAACTCTGAGCCTCCTCTAAAAAGATGGAACCTAGCAGTTCTACCTGGTCTGTTCCCCTCCAAATATAAGGATGAGTGATGGTAAAGTCTGCTTCTCACACAGCCTCGGGCTGCCTCCTTTCTCTTCCCTCCCAGGTTTCCTGCTTAATTTGCAAAAACCTAGACCTGAAACAACCCCGGACTGGCATCCCAGCTCTGCCATTTGCAAGCCCTGTGGACTCAGACAACATACTTAACCTCCTAAGTCTCAGTCTCCTGCTCTGTAAAATGGGGAGAGAAAATGCCCACCTGTGGAGTGGTAGTAGGGACGTTCACCATGACACAGTGGTTAGCAGAGGGTCCTCAGGGAGGAAGCACTCAATAAACTGCCGACTACTTTAATTACCAGAGGCCTTTTTTACTCTCCTTGGTAATAATGATAATTACTAATGATCACTAACACTTAAATAGCTTATTGCTTTCCCAGCATTATTCTAACACGCTTTACAGAGGTTAACTGATATAACTCTCATAACCATCTTCTAAAGGAAGATGATGACCCCAATGATGACCCCATGTTACAGATGAACAAACTAAGGCGCAGAGGGGCTAAGAAACTTGTCCAAGGCCTCAAGTGAGTGAATGAGCCACATGGGCCCATGTTGCTAACCACTTGCAGGACTGACCCTCATGTTACCTCTACTGTTCACATTAAGCTCTGACCTACAACCCTGAACTCTAACTCAGCAATTAATATTTCAAACAGACTGGGCATGTGGATCATCTGCATCCATTCCCTCTCCCAAGAGCCAGGGAGAGCTCATGGTTTCTTTTCATGTGCATCTGACTAGCTGCCTCTTTGCAGGTTAACATCTGCTTAAGCCATTTACCTATATCCTCCATTTGTTGAAAGACTTAAACAAAATAACTTATGCAAAGGCCTAGGAACAGTGCCCAGAACATAAGATTTTCCACCAATACTATTTCCCTTTCATTCTTAATGAGTTTGACTTCCCTAGTCCTTCCAGGATTATTTCCTTCTGAGAAATATTGCGTCAGTTCCAATGGTTGTACCTTTCATTTGGGCCCCACAAATTGCCCTGTGGAGCTGCAGACCCAGGGCTGATAAGTGGCAGAAAGTGTCAGGAGAATGAAGTCAGCACACCATCTACCCCAGTCTGTAGACAGCAACATTACCCAACAGAGCCACACATTCCAGACCCTTCCCCCAACCTCCGTGGGTCTCCCATTTAGCCTTCTTGGTCAATTTAAGGATTTTTCCAAAGTCACCCATGCTCTGCTATTCAGCCTTGCCAGAATTACCAGGAGTGTCTACTTTTTTGCTTCCTGATTGCCCAAGTCTTTTCTTTAGCTTTTTAGGTTTCTACTTTAATGGCACTGTTTACTAATATTGCTGCTTCTGAATTATCCATTTACATCCCTTATTCATACCTCTGATATCTGATTGTTATGGTTTAGGTATGAGGTGTTTCCCAAAGCTTATGCATAAGACAGTGCAAGAATTGGCAGAGGTGAAATGACTAAATTAAAGAGGTGTAATCCTCTGATGGATTATAAGAGTGTTAATCCACTGATGGATTAACTAGGCAGTAACTCTAGCAGATAGGGTGTAGCTGGTGGAGGAAAGTTGTCCCTGGGGCTTTTACTTTGGGGTACATAGTGTCCCTGGTGAGCAGAGCTCTGCTTTCTGGTTGCCATGTCCTGAGCTGCTTCCCTATGACACATTTTTGGCCATGATGTTCTGCATCATCTTGGGCCCAGAGCTATGGAGTTGGCCAACCATGGACTGAACCCCTGAAACCATGACCAAAATAAGCTTTTCCTCCTCTAAGATTTTCTTGTTGGGTCTTTTGGTCACAGCAACACAAAGCTGACTAAAACAAGGGTACTACCTATAGGGATTTTCCTTCTTCCCCGCCATGTCTTTACTCAAGATGGCACCGACAGAGCTTCTCTTCCGGGTTGTTCCCCTGCTCCACCCTCCTAATGGCTGGAACCTTAGACCAATGACCCAGCTACACAGTGGTGGTTGACGCAGGGAACCAATAGCTTGCCACCCCGCCACTTACCAACAACCCGCCCCTCGCGGAAATCCCCTAGCGCACCCTGTATAACCCTGGTGATTGTTCAATAAAACGGAACTTCTCCGACGGTGAGCCTTGCGTCTTGCTGTCAGTTTATTTCACTACCTTTTTTATTTCACCCATGCTGGGGATTGAATTCTGAGCCTCATGCATCCTCAGCATTATTTTTCACAATTTCCTGGCCCTTATCTTTAAGCCACAGAGTCTACAAAGTCAATAAACTTAAGCTGAGGTAAGAACTATCCCCACCTTCTAGAAATTTCCTGTCAGGAGGAAAGTGCATGAGTAGGTTTCTGAAGATGGAGAATCCTGTTTCCCCACGGTTTCCAGGTCAGCGCAAAGAAATCCCTGTCTGCAGAACAGTCAAAGGGAGCCCAACAGTGTCGGCAGGATTATTACACAGCAAGAGGAAATGTGTGTCCTGGGCTCCAACTGTGTGTGTCAAAATTCCGAATTTTATCAGTTGATTAGCTGTGCAACCCTGTGCTTGCTTCAAATTTCTGACCAGTTTCCCCATCTGTAAAATGGGAACAGCAGGATTGCTGTGAAATTAAAGGAATGAATCTAAAAGACATAGCATGGAGTAAATGCTAAAGCAATTATTGCGAAGGTTATCATTATCCTTATTAGTGATAATTCTGTTCTCCAGGAAGCATCAAGAGCCCGGGCATAGAAAACACATGAATAAACGTGGAGGCAGGACTAGGTGAGCATGGACAACCTCTGCACCTACCGCCACTGGCAGGGAGAAGCAGAGCTCCTGCCCCGGGCTTGGCGGGCCCTGCCATGTCCTTTCCCTTTCCCCCTCCCTCCTCCTCTCCTCTCCTGTGTTGCCTGAAGATGCTGCTGTAACATTAGATGAACTGCTGGCTGCTCGGTGCAAAGCAACGGAGCTCATTTTTCCCCTCTTTTATGTGAATTATTTTAAAAAATGAAAATTCCAGGATGCCCTCTAAGTTAGTAACAGCATTTGGAGTGGGGAGGAGAGAGAAAAAGGCACTTGGAAGTAGATTTTTCATTTTTTATTGTATATAATTTTTAAGTATTGGGATTATGGGTACTTGCTTTCTTTTTTGTATTTTTTTCCAGTATTCAAATATTTTACCCTAATTCATGCCTTTGAAGACTTATCACATGAATAATAAAGATGTCATTCCAATTAAATTAATTTTTCTCTGAATCAGTAATTTTACAGCTGCTGTGCTTGCTTTTCTTGGGTTCTATATAACAAATAACCCAATCTCCATCTTTAAATCTTGCAAGATGGTGCAGGAAATCATCCACCATCCTGGGGAAAAGCAGAGAGGGAGTGTGAAAGGAGAGGAACCTGTGATCCTCAGATGAAGAAAAGGGAACCCCAGCCAGAGTCAGAGGCAGGAAGCCAGGAAGTTCCTTGGCCTGCAAGCCCCCTACCTTCCTTCTCTAACACCCTATATTCTAGAAATCCACCTGCATCCATTCTTTGAGCTTATTTACAGTCTTCTTTTGTAGTTAGGATATTATTGGAAAGAGATTTACTTTCTTCCCAGTTGATGCATGCACTTACCTATTAATGCTGGATGTTAGACACATGTATGTGAACTAAAGGGTTCTCTGTGTCATCGTTATGAGCACACGGATGGATTTAGGGACCCCACTGCTAAGGCACAGGGACTGCCTCTGCAAATAGTGTTCTGTGTATTCTTAAGTTGAGACGTAAGGTAAGCTCCTGTACAAAGCATAAGGCCTCAGTTTACCCTGATCCAATGTTGTCAGACTTCCTGCCAAACATTGCCACACACACACATTTCTCTGTATTCCCAACTAAATACTTAACTTTGTCACATTTTAATAAAAGAATCCAAACAATGAGAAATGGGAAACTTTTTGGAGGGTAATTTGGCAATACCTACTAAAATGTATTCTACTTCAATGATTTTGCTTCCTAAGTATGCAGAAATATATACATACACCTATGTATCTGCATTTTTTGTAACAAAAACCAGTGGAAACAACATAAACCTATCTTTTTTTATATACCTTAATTTTTTTTTTATTTTATGTGGTGCTGAGGATTGAACTCAGTGCCTCATATGTGCTAGGCAATTGCTCTAGCACTGAGCTACAACCACAACCCACATAAATCTATCTTTAGAGGGCTGGATAAATAAATTATATATCCATAAAATAGAATATATGAAGGCATTAAAAAGCAGGAGCTCTCTCTAAACACTGACAAGGAAGATGCCCAAGATACATTGTTAAAGGGAGAAAAATAAGTCCATTGCATGTATGAGGAGCTTATCTGTATAAACAGAAAAATAATTTGTTTACATGCTTGTATAGCAAACTTTTATATTATAAGGCTTGTGATGTTCCAGGCACTATTGAAAGCTCTTTGTTGACTCATTTAATCCTCATGACAACCTCTGAGGCAGGTACTATAACTGTCCTTGTGTTGCAGATAGAGAATGAAGTTGCAGAGAGCCTGAGATTACATGCTGAGAGCCCATGATGGTTACAGCTGAGATTCTGACCCAGGATTCCCTTACTCAAGGCCACATGCCCCTTGTTTCCTGCTGAATTTTTAAAGACAAACAACTATTGCTTCTTTCTTTCTTTCTTTCTTTCTTTCTTTTTTTCTTTCTTTCTTTCTTCCTTTCTTTCTTTTTCTTTCTTTCTTTTTTGGTGTCAGGGATTGAACTCAAAGGCACTTAACCACGGAGCCACATCCCCAGCCCCAGCTATTGCTTTTATTTAAAATGTTCAGAAACGAGATTCTAAACCCCTTTGAGGCATACCAGTTGCTGTCCTAAGATATAAAAACATGTTGTTGCTTTAGGGTTCAGATTTGAGGACAGAATTCAGAAATGTGAGCAGGTTGCTTGCCTTGGAGGGATAGAGAAAGCAGAATTTGTTGCAATTCAATGCTTTCTGATATCTAGCTTGGGAGGAAAAGCTGGTTTTAGAGATTCGGATTTTAAACATGCTGCTCTGAGATCCTCAGAGAGGAGCAGGCGTGCAGGTGCTAAGCAAGGGCACTCTCTAGCTAGGCTTCCCTTCCATGTGGGGGCCAGGAAGTCAACTGAGAAGCTCAGGAAGTGAACTGGGAGAAGTGGGAAGCCATGCTAGCTGCAGATACTCCTGGCATGCAGGAGAAACAGGGAACTTAGGAATCTTGCAGCAAGTATGGTACCTAAATTGACACTTCAACCGTTGGAGATGAAAATTTACTTCCTATTGGTGACTTTCACATTGACAAGCTGCAGGGTCATTGGTATAGTTTAGATATTAGGTGTCCTCTAAAAGCTCATGTGTGACACAATGCAAGAACATTCACAGGTAAAGTGATTGGGTTATAAGGGCCTAACCCAATTGGTGAATTTATCCCCTGATGGGGATTAGCTGAGTGGAAACTGTAGACTGGTAGGGTGTGGTTGAAGGAGGTGGGTCATGACTTTGGGGTATATATTTTGTATCTGATGAGTGGAGTCTCTCTACTTCCTGGTGCCGTGTCCTGAGCCATTTGCCTCCACCACTCTTCCGCCATAATGTCCTGCCTTACCTTGAGCCCTGAGGAATGGAGTTGGCTATCTATGGACTGAGATGTCTGAAGCCACGAGCTCCAAATAAACTTTTCCTCCTAAAATTGTTCTTGGCCACTTAGCTAATGATGTCACTTCACTAGAAGTACTAAGAGCTGGGTGGGAGGATGTGGAGAACAAAGAAGAAAATCTAATTAGCTATAAAATAGAAAGAAAGGCACATTCTGGTTCTTACTGAAGAAGGGAAGTACAACCCAAAACCACATGTATAGGGCCAAACCAGAGGGCAAGAGTGGGGTAGGGAATCCCGAGCATATTCTAATGGGGACAGTGCCTTTAAAAGTCAGGAACTTTGGATACAAATAACCAGAATCCGCCCAAGGTAGCTTAAGTGGGTGCTGCATCGCCAAGACAGATGGGTGTCTCAGGGAAGCCAGTGGCTGTTCACAGCCAGACAAGAGCAGAACTGGAAACCGGAAATCCAGCAGGCACCCTGGGAGCAGAATTCTGAGACCTGCCAAAATTCCAGTCAGTGCATATTCTTCACCCACCTACACCACAGAAGGAAGCGATATCTCTATTTGGTCATCTCCAAACTTTCATCATTGGCTTCTAAAAATCAAGAGGCAGTTCCAACATCTTACAGCAAGTCAGCAGTGTCCTTGGCTCCCTGATTATTTTGCAATCTGCTGCTCACACCTCTTAGCCTTCTTGACAGGAGGAAAAGAGAGATAGCATTTCCCTTTCTCTGTGTGATGCCAACTTCTTTTCTCATTTCTATCTTACTTCTTTTTTCTTCTATGACATTTCTTTGGCTGGCCAGGAAGTCACTGACAGTCTCTCTTATGGCACCTCTTGCCCCTTCCTCCAGCCATGATCCGCCCCCGTGGTGGTACATTTCTGTAATTGTTAAATTGATTGCTCAGAATGGAATAATTTTGTTGTCTGCTTTTAAGCATGACTATACTATACGTGCCACAGCAGCTGCTGAACTATACTGCAGAGAGCAGGGTCCAGAAACCTCAGGCTAAAAATCTCAATACAAGATTGCTAGTTTTTAAATGAGGACCTGCCTGGGTTTTGGTTTCTCTGCTGAAAGCAGAGCCTGAGAAGAGGATTCCGTGTGGGTAGCTTCCTCGGGAGGTAGAAGCAGGAAAGAGAGTATAGCAGAAAACAAGAAAATTTCAATGTAAGGGTAAATTATGGAAATAGCCTCTGCAGGAAATGGCTCCGTTCTGCTGGAGACCTCTGGGACATGTCCAGATTCCTCCCAAAATTACCAGTTGGAAGTGTCCACAGACTCCAGTCCCCTTTTGTTTAAAGGTTGTCCCCAGGGGTTTACGTGCATCTCCACTTCCTAGTTGGTCCTCTGCAAGAGGCAAGAGCTCCCACAATTTTGAAGAAGGTCTATGAGGTGGGACAGCGGGTGGTTGAGGGGCCAAGCTTGGAGCAAGATGCTGTCTGCAACAGGGAAACCAGAGTTTATCTGGAACTGTCCAGTATGTGCAGATGTTTGTTTTAATTTAGTAAAAGAATATAGAGCAAAAAGCAGCAATCTCTTCCACCCCCTCCTCACAGCTAGTCTAACACACCAGAGTCAACTACATGTGACTAGGTTTCTTATTGTAACTTCCAATTGCTTCCATTGTTTACTTTTTCTCCAAAGAGATACACGGTGAACCCATTCATCCACTCCATACCCAAGGTTTCTCTCAAAGCTCTGCTATTTGATCCTGACCTGCCTTTCCACCCAAGGAAATCTCAAGTAAGAAAATGTGAGAGGGACATGACCCAGAGAGTGAATGAGCTCTTAGCATGCAAAATGTCTCATCAGGGTCGCTCTTAGTACCGGGTCCTTTGGTATCAGCAATGGAGACCTCCATCTACAGGAGATGCTTGGAGTCACATGAGATTTTATTACCCTGCCTATGAAGCTTTCAGGAAACACAGATGGCTACGATGATCCAAAGACAGAATCTTAAAGCAGGAAACACACAAAACTACAAATCTGGATAGTAAGCTATGGACAGGGCAAACTACTTTGGGTAAACAGATTCAAACAAGAATTGAATTTCTGAAAACACTACGTTCAATACAAGGTAATAGCTTGAAACATGGCGGACTCCCTGTGAATACTCAGAATTTCTCTATGCTAAGGCAGCTCAGAGGGTATCATTTAATTGTGTGATGGATATAAAGTGTCTAAGATAGCTACAAACCCTGAATTTGCTGGGACAAACACAATTCCAGATATTCTAACCACACGGCTCCTTAGGACCCTTGTTAATCCACACATATGGTGGCATAAGATGTTTGCTGAAGAAAAGAACAATGAACCTAACCCTAGAGTAAGATTTAAGCCCTGTGGCTGTGGAGTTAACTTGTTACACATCTGAGCACTGGCACATTTCACTGTGTGTCCCTGAGCAAGTTACTGGACCTTTCTGTGCCTTGGATTAGTCATCAGTAAATGAAGGATAATCATGGAATCCGCTTCGAAAGATCACTATAAGTTACATGAGATAGCATAATGATTCTCCATCCATGGTGAAAGAATACATTCCTAAAATGCTCATGCTGTTGTAGACTGATACTCTTAAAATACAATGACCAAATACAAGAGTGATGAGTCTGAACAAGTACTCTTAATTTCTGTCCTTAACTTGGTAACAAATTGTAATCAGTCAATGCCTGTCTATGGATCACTTGGAGAACCCTGAAATCACATCTGCAAAGGGCTTAACATGGCATCTGGCATACAGTAAGAACTCAATACATGTTGACTTTCATAAGTATTCTTGCTCAGTGTGTGTCCATTTTACAGTTAAAGTCTTTATTGATGGGAATCTGTTGTCAGGACTCATCTTGGCTGAGCTGGAGAACTGAGCTGTGAGCGCCAAATTTAAAACAACGAGCCAAAAGGAAAGAAGAATGAAGCTTTGCTGGGCGCGGTGGCACACGCCTGTAATCCCAGCGACTCGGGAGGCTGGGGCAGGAGGATTGCAAGTTCAAAGCCAGCCTCAGCAACTTAGCAAGGCCCTAAGCAATTCAGTGAGACCTTGTCTCTAAATAAAATACAAAATAGGGCTGAGGATGTGGCTCAGTGGCCGAGTGTCCCTGAGTTCAATCCCCAGTTCCAAAAAAGAATGAAGCCTTTAGGTACTTGCTATGATAATAAAAGCAAAAGGCTAAAACCAGAGAAGGTAGCTGCCTTGCTCTGGCTTCATTTCCCCAAGGACCTAGGACCACAGCTGAGGGTCAGGGGTATCTGCACAGACCTGGGGAAGAGGAGGGTCTCACCACCTAGGGAGCCCAGAACAAAGGCTTCTGGGTTTTATGGGCATTGGGGCCATGGGGAGGGGAGGAACAAGTACTGAGAGTGGGGAAAAGACTTTCAAAGTTTCCCACCACACCACCTCCAAAGACAGGCAAGTGGGCAAGGAAGGAGTTCAGCATGAGCGCCTCAGGCTCAGGGGGGCCTGAGAACTTGACTTCGCCTTCCTTCAGGTCAGTTGTAGGAGGGGGGCCTTCCCCTCTGAGACCCTCCAGGGTAAGCCATTGGAATTGCCTAATGTTAGACCTGAAAAAATATGCTTTTTCCCTGCACTTTAGCCAGAAGCTGTTCTCCTTACATGCGATCCAAGTGCCTTCTCCAAAAAAAGGTAAAATTTCAAATGACAAACACTCTCTAATGCAATCTTCTTGAGAAATATTCTAACTCAATGAATGACCTGACCATATTTGAGGAAGTCTTTTGTAACTCAGGTGTTTGTAGATGAAAAGTAGCAACATTTAGGAATTCCAACTCAAAAAACATCTAAATAATTTGAACAATGAAATATCTTTTTAAATAAAATGTGATGACAGGCAACATTTGAAAAACTCAGTTTTTTCTAAGAAACGGTTCTTAAAATCATTCTATGAACTACACTCTTGGTTATGACAACTTTCCACGTAGCATTTCACATTACTTGAGTAGAAAAACATCCATACAGTCAAGAATTTTCATTGGCTCTACCTAGTAAATGAAAAGTGCTGGTTGTACAATGCTCTCTTTAGTTTCCTCTGACGAATGAGACATTCTTTTCAAGAAGGACGTAGCCAAATTGGGCAGAGCCCAGAGGTGTGTGATGAGGATAGTAATAGACAAAAGCTGGGATTGTTTGGGGGCAGGAAGACTTCCAAAGGTGGAGAGATAATAGCAATACTTTCTGGATTAGATGTAATCAGAGAGAAACTAGACCAATAAATACAAGAGGTGAACATAGATAAGCCACACACATATGCTCACAAATATTTTAACATTCTAGATGTTTTAATAGTAGACATGGTCTTAAATCATGTCGCTATAACAAATATACCACAGACTGACCCCAGGCAACCAACAACAAACTTAAACAACAAACATTTGCTTTTCTCAGTTCTGGGGTCTGGGAAGTCCAAGATGAAGGTGCCTATGAAGGTGTCAGTGACTGACAGGAGTTCTCATCCTGGCTGTAGATGGCTGACTTCTCATGGTATCTTCACATGCAAAGATAGCAATTCTCTCCCCGTGTCTTTTCTTATGAGAACACTAATTCCATTCTTGAAGGGATCCACCATTATAAGCTAAAGAACCCCTGGAGACCCTCCACCTCCAAATACCATCACAATGGGGATTAGGCCTTCAACATGAGAATCCAGGGAAGACAAAATCATTCAGTGCATAGCAGACCACCTGATCAGAAAATCAAATATCTGCAGCTCCATGGATTTTATAATTCATTGATGATGAATAGATTTAAGTATGACCACAAAAGTGACACACAGAATTTTTCAACCTTATTCATTCAGAGTATATAATACTGATCAGGTCAATGAAGCTAGTGGCACTAAAAGAAATAAAGGAAAATTGAGAATCTGTCGAATAAGCATATGTCCAGATTTTGAGTCCAGATTTGTCTCACAGATAACTCTTAATTTGCATCTCAACTTGCATTTAACTTGAATTTTGGCACTTTCTTGAAAAAGAAAATATTTTCATAAAATTAGGTAGAAGTAAAGTTTGCCCAGATTTTAGCCATATGAATTCCACAATGGTTTTGGAAACATACTGACTTTTAAGATTACAGAGATTCTCTATTACCTTGGAAAGCTAAATTATCTTTCAGTTCAATCAAGTCCCTTCAAAACCAAGCTAAACTATTAGGACATATTCTTAAGAATCCATAACATCCTGAGGTTTGCACTGGAAAGACTGTTGTGGAAACAATGTGGAAACAATTCATACTCAAGGATCTGTGAATTTCTTTTGAAATCTTGTCTTCATTTCCATAAAATAACTCTGGAATTCCACGAAACGTGATTCTACTGAGTTCAGAAGAGTTCAGCAAGAGGGAAAGACACACACATCCAATTACCATCTGCCTAAAGCATGTGTGAACCAGAGAGGATGTTGTCAGTAGCCAGGAACAGAAAACCCCATGTGAACTATCTCGAACATCGCCTAGGACTCACTGGTTCAGAGTTCACTAGCACAGATCTTGGAATGGCTTGTTCGAGACTTCAGCTCAATATCTCTGCACTTCTCCTGACTCACCTCTGTGTAAGTCCCTTTAGGATGGCTGCCCAATGTGACACAGTGGTAACAAGTTCAGGCTTTATATCCACACGCCTTCTTGTCCAAAAAGAAAGATTCCCTGTGTCCCACAATTCCCTTCAATTTTTTTATGTATTACATTGATTCGACAACCTCTAAATCAATCCTTTGGCCTAGGGAAAGTCATGCACTCGATAGCTTGGGACTGGGTCCTGAAGCAATCACTGTGAGGGAAAGGAAGCAGGCAAGACCTGGATTTCTAACCTTTGCCAATTCTCATGGTGTAAACATTTCCTGATAGCCTATAAAGTGTGTGACAGAGGGGGGAAATGGAAAACTATGAAGAATGCCCGAGACATTGTCAAGAGACAGGGAAGGAAGAAATAACAGAACACATTTTTAAGGCACTGAGTAAAAACTAATGCCTTTTCCTGATTTAAGTCTATTTAACAAAATGGCTGCATACGTGAAGCTGGGGTAATAGATACCAATGTATATACAGTTGTCATTTCTTGTGGTAAAATTATGAGTAACCTTTGTATTTTTAAATAAACATATGTGAATAAACACATTACACTTATAATAGGGAATGATATTTTCATAATACTTGTTACCAAAAAAAAAAAGTCAAAGTACATTACAACACATACCAGCATTCAGCACTCCTATTGCAGAGTTCTCTATTTAATTTTGTATAATCAATCAACAAGCACTCCTCTCATGCAAAGAATAGAATGAAACTTTAGTAAAGGAAATGGCTGCTTTCCACATTATAAGCTTGCTCCTTTTGGAACAGTCACTCAAATATTTATTGATCACTCCACCTACCATTATAAGAGTTTTTATTCATTGTTCCAAAACAGGTTTGTTGACATTGATCTTTTCAATAATATTCCATGATTTCAATTGGAATAAATCATCAAAATGAGCTTGTGTCACAGATTAACCATTTTATTCAACTATTACAGTGGTGCTTACTTAAGACTGCAAGGCATTAAAAAAAATGGAAAAAAATGATGAAGTTGGCAGACCAGAAAAAACTAGCTATTAATTATGTGAGGAACTTAAATTATCAAAAACTAAGTAGTTCTTCTTGCTTTAAAAACAATTTATAATATATGAGTGGCAGAGGAAATGAAATAAGACAGAAATTCATCTTTCTTCATCTGCCCCTCATTCATAAACCTTTCTGTTAATTTCAAAATACAAAGTGTGAAGAATTAATGAGATTTTCCTCTGAAGCATATCCCTCTAAACCAAAATCTATTTAAATGAGAAATTCACCAAAGTGGTGTGTATATTTTCAATCATTCTTTCAAAATAATTATATAGCCACTGAACAAAAATTTCAAAAAGTAGGTATTTAAGAAATACTATCTGTATTATCTATATATTTGCAGGGAGAGGCCAGGGGTTAAGCTCAGGGGCACTCAGCCATTGAGCCACGTCCCCAGCCCCATTTTGTATTTTATTTAGAGACAGGGTCTCACTGAGTTGCTTAGCACCTTGCCCTTGCTGAGGCTGGCTTTGAACTCTCGATCCTTCTGCCTCAGCCTCTGAAATTGCTGGGATTACAGGTGTGGGCCACTGCACTCAGCTATATATATTTTTCTTCTTGATTTTTATATTGAAGGCTTCGGATGAAATGTTTTATATGTCTATTCAAATGTTCTATATGTCTATGTATGCACTTATGTTTGTACCTAGCATAAGAGTGTAGCGTTTTGTCACATGGGAAAAGCAGCATTCCAGGACCACTACAGTGGAGTTCTTGTGCCACAGCCCGTACATTTGAAGGCCCTATCAAGTGTACATAGAGTAGAAGATGATTTTCCTCCACAGAACCTGTCTTCTCTCATAGGTGAAAAACTCCCTGAGGCGAGGGGCTTTGTGTCATTGGCACCTTTGCATTCTAATGGACATATATGTTTTAGTGAATATTTATTAAATAAATGACGGGTATTTGAGTGGAGGTCTGCCTTGCCTGATGTCTCTAATTCACTACCTCAGACACAACTTTAAACTGAATTAAGCAGAGAGGTAGAGCTGGGTGAGGACAGCATCACATAGTAGCTTCTCAGGACACACATAATCCATTCATTCTCATAACTTCAGAGTTTCCCTGGAAACTCTGCTTTCAAGGTCATGGAAATATGACTGCTCGACCTTATTTATACAGCTATTGCCCATTTCACTCTGTGGGGATCCTCTCAGAAGGCTTTAAAACAAGCATCAGTGCTCACTAGAACACTGAATCCTGAGTTATGGGTGTCCCTCTGCCAATGACTTCTTCCCTAACCAGCCTATTTTCCCTCCATCCTAGAACTAACATTCTCAAGATCTGTCCTATCTGTGTCCCCCAGTTCTTCTAGTCACTTAGCAAGGTCCTGTCATTTTTTCATAGAGACCATTTCATCCTACAACAGGGCAGGTGGAAATCAGATCTGGACCTGGTTACTGACCTGATGCAGTGAGGAGTGGAAGCTTTCCTACCTGACAATGGAATAAGGGCTGGAGAGGTGTTAGCACACTGCTGGCCTTTGAAGAAAGAGGGAGGGGCCACGAGCCTAGGAACGTAGGCAGCTGGAAAAGGCAAGGAAATAGATGTTCCCAAAGCCTCCAGGAAGGACAACAGCCCATCTAACACCTTGCTTTTAACCCAGTGAGACCTCCAACAGATTCTAACTTATAAACATTAATAAATTAATATATATGTGTTTTTTAAAAAAATATTTTTAGCTGTAGATGGACACAATGCCTTTATTTATCTATATGTGGTGCTGAGGATCGAACCCAGTACCTCATATGTGCTAGGCAAGCACTCTACCACTGAGTCACAACCCCAGTCCTATATGTGTTGTTTTAAGTCACTAATATTATGGTAGCAGTAATAAAAAAAAACTAACTCGGGATGTTGTTGCATGCCTGGGCCATTAACATTCCACCAATTATCTTATTCTGGTTTTCCCTATAAAACAAAGCCTCTGGTCAAACCTACATACTAAAGCTTTATGGGAATCTGCGATCCTAAGACAGCAAGACTGAGGGGGAGAGGAGACGGAGTTGGCAAATACAAGGCAGCATGTCACTTATCCATCCACAATTTGACAAGAAAACATGGGTAGTTGCTTGGCCATGGGGCACGCCTTCCGGACAGGCCATGTGAAACCACTTTGCCTCAGAAGAGTCCATCAGGGGAAGGAAGGAAGGGGAGAACATTCCAGGGGGCACTCCTGTCTTCATTGGTCAGAATGCTCCCTGCACACTTCCAAGGTGTTCACCACCTGGGTAGCCTCCAGGGAACCCAGGTGCCACACCCTTCAGTGCAGGGCTTCACAGGAGCCAGAAGTGGTAAGAAGGGTGGAGACTTCCTCTGTCTAGTCAGGTCCTGGCTGAATGCTGGATGGATGGCCTCCCACCAAGAGAAGCACAATGGAGACCAGGGCAGAGTCCAACCCCCACCAAGGATGAGGCCACCAGAGGAGGTGCTGTGGGAAACACTGGTCCAGAAGCAGCAAGCGGCACTCAGAGAGAACTCCAAACTTTATTTCACACCAGGAGGCCCAGAGAAAAACAAAAACATCAAATTTTGAGCCCTGATTCACAGTTTCTCACAATATTTATAGGTTATTTGGCGTCATCTTAGACCCAACCTATCACTGGGGCTTTTCCCTCTTTTCTTTTTTTGATTGCTCCTGTTATTTTTTATTTTTGGGGGGTGGCACAATTTTTTTTTGGGGGGGGGACCGGGGATTGAACTCAGGGGCACTCGGCCACTGAGCTACATCCCCAGCCCTATTTTATATTTTATTTAGAGACAAGGTCTCACTGAGTTGGTTAGCACCTTGCCTGTGCTGAGGCTGGCTTTGAATCCGCGATCCTCCTACCTCAGCCTCCCGAGCCACTGGGATTATAGGCGTGCACCACCACACCCAGCTACAGCTTTTTATTTCTCTGGTTGTACACAGAGTCACATGGTCTGTGTAATTATACATGTACAATTATGGCATTTGCATGTAAATGGATGGAGTTGGAGAATATCATGCTAAGTGAGATAAGCCAATCCCAAAAAACCAAAGACTGAATTTTTTCCCTCTTTTAAAAAAATAGTTCCTAATCTAAGGAGCTGAAGGCCTTGTGCAGAGTCTCTAACATAAAGCATGCTCACAGAAACAGATAAGAAGAAACAGCTCTTTTCACAGGCATCTGTTACATTTCAAGAGGGAATAGTCAGACTCCTAAGGGCAGTTATTTACAATCCAAAAGGTAGGGACCCATGATTAGTTCAGCTGAGAGAGGGGAGCAGAACTGACCTCTTCCCCAGGCATTGGTTCCTTACCATAACATTTCTGTAATTTCATTTCACAACCAGGGCTGGTTTTGCCATCACAGTGGAAGCAGATGAGGGCCTCTTCATTGAGCAGGCAGCTGAGGACCTGGGCCATGCGGGGGAGCATTGCAAATCCAGGAAGGCCCATACACTAGGCCTGGCATAACTTAGAAATTTTCCTAATGTGAAGCCTCAGAAAATACAAACCTAGATAAATAGATAACAGAAGCAAAATTTATATTTTTAAAAGTTTTGTAATGGCAAATTTTTATCAGTATATAAATACACACACACACACACACACACACACACACACAATCACCTAATTTTGAATTATTTTATGTTGGCAAACAAACCTGAGGCTTGACCAACCCAGTAGATTCTTTGCACCATCTTGGGAAAGTTTCACTTTTCTGAATCTCACGCTTCTGTGCTAGATTAGCAATTCTTTTGTTGGGCAATGTGAATATCAGGCAAGACCATGTGGACCATCTGGTCTTGCCTAGATCTCATTCGAAGGGCTGCACCTGCTACCCATTGGTACCCCGATTCCAGGTTGTCTTAGAAGCCAACAGTGCCACTACCTGAGGCTAAGCCCAGGGTCGCTTCCTCCATGCATCAATGTTCTTCCACAAACATGAGCGTTGCTCTTCCATGATTTCCACATGCATGGCTTCTTACACACACATCCCATGCTTTGTTGTTTAAACTATTTTTGCATTATAATTCCAAGTGTTATTATAATTAACCTAGTAGTTATAGTTATAAGAATCAAAGTTAGTTATAATTAAGTTGATAACACACCATCTTAAGGTGTTTTCCCCCACTGGGTTTGAATTTCAAAAAAGAATTCTGGGTTTATCAAAGGAATCACCGACTGATTCTGAGGCTTATACACACTGGCACAGGCTACTGAGGACAGTGACAACCATCCTTCAAGCTGCTTAAAGGAGCAGACTGCCAGCTTTAGAGTGCAGCATGTGGACGGCGAGAAGTCCAAGTTCAAACACACATGGATTAGCTGACACTCTGTCCTTATGAATTTCACATTCTGGAGACTTAAGGCCTCTTTGTGCTCCAAGCGTAAGCCTATAAAGCTATACAACAGTAGTTTTCTTTATGAATACCTCTTCCTCAGATTTCCGGGCCATCCCAAGTAATGGAAACCAGAGTAGAGAATTAGTCCTGTGAGATTGACTTCATGGCTCTGGGGAACTTGATGACAAAAACCAGTCCCTTTATAACAGCTATAGTTCACTCAGGTGGGCTGGGAGCATATGAAGCTCAATGGTAGAGCACTTGCCTAGAACGAGTGAGGCCCTGTGTAGGTGTGCAGGTGTGTGTGTGCACATACACACGTGTGCAGGTGTGTGTGCACATACACACACAGTTACAAAGAAAGTGCACTCAAATTTCCCAGACGGCATCAGTGCTTGGCATTTTGACTGAAGTATCGTCAGTCAAGCATCCTTCATCATTCTTGCAATAAATGGGGTCTGGTGGATAAATTTCTTTTTGTAGAAATTTACTGTTTTTGAACATGTTACAAAAGATTCAATAAATTCAATAGGGCCTTATGTTTTCTTAGTGGTTCATAAGGTTTTGTATGCTTTAAAATAACCTGGCTTCTTGTTACATATGCCCATCCTGGTTCCCACTCCAGAGGTTTTTAACCGGTAGGTCTGAGGTAGAACCCATAAATCCATATGTTAACTAGCACTTCTCCTCTTCCGATGAGTCTGAGGCAGATGGTTCACAAAGCACTTTTTGTGGGGGTGGGTATTAGGCTTTGAACCCAGAGGTGCTTAACCATTGAGCCACTTCCTCAGCCCCACCCCCATTTTTTAAAATTTAGAGACAGGGTCTTGCTAAGTTCCTTAGGGCATCACCAAGTTGCTGAGGCTGGCTTTGAACTCGTGATCCTCCTGCCTCAGCCTCCTGAGTTGCTGGAATTGCAGGGGTGCACCACCACACTTGGCACAAAGCTCTCTATTTTAAAGTACCCAGACTGGGAATCTATGGTTTGACCTGCTATTGTGAAAACTCACCAGCAAGAAATACCACGGGGAAGCTGGTACACTGTGAGCATTATGTTTAAGACACCTCTTAGGACAACCTTGCGATCTTTCTGGGCCTTATCTATGAGGATTTTCCTTCTTGCCCGTCATGTCTTTACTCAAGACTGCACTGACAGAGCTTCTCTTCCAGGTTGTTCCCCTGCTCCACACTGCTAATGGCACAAACCTTAGACCAATGACCGAGCTACATGGTGGTGGTTATCGTAGGGAACCATAGCTTGCTGCCCCGCCACTTACCAATGACCCAACCCTCAAGGAAATCCCCTAACGCACCCTATAAAACCCTGGTGATTGTTCAATAAAACGGAACTTCTCCAATGGTGAGCCTTGTGTCTTGGTGTCGATTTCTTTCATTATCTATCACCTGTACCTTGGAATTAGAAACCAGGGTTCCATGCTCCATGAACTATGACCAGCTTCACAGGGTCATAATCTACCAGGATCTCATCTCCTGCCTGTGCCTCCCTTCTCACCTCCTATCCCATGGTTTTGCTATTGACAGAGAGGCATGAGACATCAAGGGGGCCCCCTAGCCTCCAGAAGTACTGTAGGAATTAATGTCCCATGAAACAAAATTTGAATGGAGGGAAATGGAGACAGAAGATAAATTCTTCACCATCCTCCCCCAATGGACAATCCCAGGAAGTGTTCAGGTAGAACACTTGGAAGATGGGTCTACTGAGACCAAGTGATGATTCCACTTGATGCCTCAAAAGACTCTCTCTGGTTCTCTATGTCACTTCCCTTTTCCCTCCCCTGTTCACCAGGGTACTGCACTCCTTGGTAACATAAGAGGATATAGCCGTTAACCCAGGCTCTGCTTTCTGGGGAACTTGGACTAAGATATATTGTATAATTATTTTACTGTAGTGTAGCAAAGTGTGAATCCATGAGTTCTCAGATCTGACCCATTCCTCCCTCATTGCACATGGCTGACACCTGTGCCCTTTGACCAAACATCTCCACGAGAAACAAAGGTGGCCCCAGAAGCCACACCTACCCACACCTGCCACTAGCCTTGTTCTCTCCTGTGTGTCCTTCCCACTGCTTGTTAGCTAAAGAATCTTAGCCAACTCTAAGCTGACCTTCTCACTAATCTGCATCTGGAGTGTCCAAGCATTATAGTCTAGCATGGCTCCACAAGTTTAAACCAAATTGATTAAAAGATTTCCCTGGTCAGCTAGAATGTGATTTGGGTAATTATCCCAACAAAGCTTAGTTCTATTTCTTAGCTGTATCCTTTCCATGACCTAGATGGGGCCATTACTCCCACCACATCCTATTAGTTAGAAGTGAATCTCCAAGTTCATGCTCACATTCACAGGGAGCAAATGAGACTTCACCTTCTACCTGGAGGAAGAGCAAAGAATAGAAAATCACCCCTGGTTTTACCCTGGGAAGGCCTCAGCATATTCACATGGCAGAAGCCCTAAACTGCTACTTCTTAAAATAGAATTGTGACCATCACATCCTTGTGCAAAGCTGTACATGCAGTAGACTCCAAATGTTTGCTAGATAAACTGAAAGACACAGATGTTGTCTTTCTGATCTCCCGCCCTTCAGTTACTTCAATCATCACTAGAACCAGGTATTCACATAATAGGTCTCAACTGACCTAACATGTGGTGAACTGAGGCTGTGAGCTGAATAAACTAAAGCAAAAAGTCATTTCAGTTCAATTACTTGCAAAGAAGATGCAGGAATCTTTGCCTATTGTGAGATTTCCCCCTCACCAAAAGTAGATTTCCTCCTAAAGATTTTTCCAACCTCAGTCAGATGGCTCTGAGCCACCAGCAGAAGCCATTGGTCACCATAGCTGTTGAAAGTGTAAGGCATTGCTCCAGTCTTAACTAGTCCCAGATGAGCAGGGACTTAACAAGAAGGACTACCTTCGTGTGCTCCATACAGGAGATTCCCTGGTCATTTCCATGGAGCAAGAACAACACTGTCTCAACCAAAAAGTCAGAAACCCACTTAGAATCCACAGTGAAGTATGCATCAAACAGAAGCAGCCCAATCTATAAGCTCTAAATCTATAGAACCTGAGATCAAAACCAAGATTTCCCTCATGCGTCCAGAGGAGAATAAACATATTCCTAAATACATTTTTTTAAAAAGCCAGACACGGTAGCACACACCTGTGATCCCAGCAGCTCAGGAGCCTGAGGCAGGAGGATCGTGAGTTCAAAGCCAGCCTCGGCAACTTAGGAACTTTGCAACTCAGTGACACCCTGTCTCTAAATAAAATATTAAAAAGGGCTGGGGATGTGCTTAGCAGTTAAGCACCCCAGGGTTCAATCCTCAGTACAAAGAAAAAAAAAAAAACACTTGTGTCAAAAGGCTTACATTCACCCCACTTCCCCAGGATCAATCAAAAAAATTTTTTTCTATTTTAATAAGTCAATATGTTCTCAAAAAGAAAAGAACCAAAAGCATGATTTATTCAATTTGGACCATCTAGTTACACCCTGTGTTCAAAGTGACTCTCAAATAATAGTAAGCCTTTTGATTATATATGGCAATGGTTCAGGAATATAATTCAGCCTTTATTTGTTTCAAATTCAGCCTTTCTGAAGAGACTCTTTTTCCCCCTACCACAAACTCATCCTTTCTTAAGAAATACCATTTTAATTACAGAGGAAGTGACTATAAAAAAGTCAAGCTTTGCCTATTTTTGTAAACTGCAACCTCTTAAGACACAAATTACCAGTGTGGCCCACATGTGCTGTGCTAACAATAGACCAGGCCTCGCAGCAAGAAAGGGACATCACTGGGACACGAATACAGAGCAAAGATGTTAGTGGTAACCACGAGGAAGCAAAATGCACCGGCCCTTCCCCTTGACAGCTCACAGGACTGCAGCAGCTACAGAGATGCACTCATCTTTTTTTATTAGCATTTAAAATGGGTACGTGACACATCACTGTACTTGCTTGCAGAATACAAGATGCACGATTATATAACATGCTAAACTTGCTGTACCGACAAATGGGTGACCCTGGCTCTTTTAAACAACCCCTTATACCTGAGCCATTACAGCCCTAATAGAATGCATATGTGCTCATGCCCACAGGCTGAAATGGATGCAGAAGATTCCAAGGCCTGTGCGACAGAGCAGGAGTGGAGCAGGGGTTGGCATTTGATGAGATACTGGCTTAAACAGAAGTTCCCAAGGATGAGACTGGCGGTGAGCTGCATGGGGCTAGGCACTAAATGGACAAGGTAGAAAGGACCGTGGGACTAGGAAACACAGCTAGACCTCTTTTCAGCCTCAGCCCTGACAGGCTTGGAGAAGCTGTACTCAGGGCTGGGGCATCTGAGCACATCCATCTTTGTATGTCTAAATTCTTACATGTGCTTCGTCATTCTGCCACTGTGAAGATTTCTATTTGGGGACACACAAAATTGCCATCCCCAGAGGTCTTTAAGAACGAGAAAAATACCCATCAGTCAAAGAGAAGTAGAAGTGACAAGATGAATTCACAGAGCCCTCCAGGTTTCTGCTTTCCAATAGCCTTCAAATGGAATTACCACCCCCCGTCCACCCACCAAACTGGCACATCTGCTTTGTAATCTAAAGCCTGCCTTCCTGGCTTCAATTAAACTGCAGTATCGATTTCACCCAAGTAAAAAGTAAAGTAACCAAAGGGCACTGCAGAAAGGAACAACATGAAGAGTTAGAACTAGCAAACTCCAAAATTAAGTGATGAAGATTCAGAGATTCTTTGACGATCAGTGTGAGATTGTGTCCGGAATTCATTCATGCTGTGGTCACTGGCCATGGGCCAGGAATCCCTGGGAATAAGAAGATGAGAATGAAATTCACTTATGATCTCAAGGACCATCAATCACATCATTACACACTGTGTGTTATTGCTATAGCTGAAAAATGATTTGTCCCCCTGGATCCATGCAGGAGTTCAAACTCCAAAGTTACAAGTTAATTGTATTAGTGATTTAATCCAACTATGGTGTTTAGAGGTGGGGCCTTTGGGAAGCGATTAGATTCTTGTGGCGGAATCTCTATGACTGAATCCTGGTGGGTTGACAAAGAGAGGGAACACACACTGATAGAGAGAGATGCACACAGACAGGCATGCTCCATCCTACCTCGTCAGGACTCTGCCAGCAAAAGACTCTCACCAGAGACCAAGTCAATGGTGCCTGCTCAATTTTGGACTTTGTGAAGCATATGGAATTAATAAACCCCAAGACAGTGTGTGACCTGGGAGGAGGGAAGAAGAGAGAAGCCAAAGCTTTGATCCTTCCAAGAAATCATATCTCAGTGATGTGACATGACAATGAAACTACACATTAATCTTGTCCCCATGGCAGTAAATGACCCCTGGAGGCCAGGTGACACTGGACTCTGAACCCTGAACCCTTCATCTCTATCCTGTAAAAACACTGCATAATTAAAAACTGTGCCCAGAAGGAACAAGTTCTAGAAGTTTGCAACCTTTTATCCACATCCTGTTAAAGTCTTCAAGGACTGAGACACTCCCAAATGTAACCTACATAAACCCACACCTCCCCTGTAATCGCTCCATCTTTCTGCCCAGAAAGTGTGCCATCTGACTCCTGACCCTGCTGCTGAATAAAGATTTGGCTGATCTTGTGACGTCTGAACCCATCTCGGCCACTTTTGTGTTTATACTTTGAACCTCTAGAATCATGAGCCAAAATAAACCTCCCTTCTTTATAAAGTTATCCTGCCTCAGGTATTTCATCAAAGTAATGAAAGACTGCCTACCATAACACAGAGCAAATGCTGGAGGTACATGGAGGAGAAGACAAATAACAGTTGAACAGGCTTTATAGAAGAAGTGGCCACTGGCGTAGCTTTCAACAACACAATGGAAATTCCAAGAAGATGAATGGACAGTCCAGGAAGAAGGGTTTACATGTGAGAAGATTTCAGGGTAGAAAGTTCTTCACAAAGAATTTCAGTCTCCCTACCAGGGGTTGGGAGGTGGCAGCCTAGCAAGATCAGTTGCTTTCCTGAAAGCAATCAGATCTAAAATAAGAGCAAATCCCTGGTCTCTCAAATATTAAGTTTCAAAAACTCTCAAGGGGCCAAAGTGACAGCTTCTCTTCTCCTTTAACATCTCTGGTCAGTAGTGTTTGGAGTAATTTGCCTTTGTACTCATGAAAATCTAAAATTAGTATTTATATTTATGTAAGTGAAAAGCTAATATTTGTTTTTTCTGTAATTCATGAGAGGTGGATAGTTGGATTGTGTGAATTTAGAATCTTAAAGTAAATGTGGTTAAGGCAATCTGGCTTCAGGTTATAGGCAATCTGGCTTCAGAGAAACCACTTCAGAGTAAATGCCTCCAGGCCTGCTGGCTCTTTGAGGAGTCCACCTCCTTGCCAATCCTGGGAAATATGAATAAAGGCAAGCCCAAGCCAACAGAGCTGTCATATCCCACAGAAGCCCTTCCTACCCCCAATGGTGGACAACAGAACCTCTGTATGATCTGCAGGAAAAATCCCCAGGAAGCTGGGCATCCTGCACAACATCACAAGCCTCTCTTCTTTACTGTCATACTTTGCTTATGTGAACAAAAGCATAGGTCTTGAATTTGAGTAGATTCTGGACCCAAAAATCAATGCAATTTTTGTCCTTAAAACTTGGTCATGTGAAGGGGATTCAAGATGGCGGGCTAGAGGAAGGCTGCATTCCTACTTGCTCCGTGGATTCCTACTTGCTTGGGATTCAAACAGCAGGAATATGGCTCTCAAGGAGATTTTATATTCAAATCACATACAAGGGGTCCCCAGTCGCCACTCCGGAACCAACTCTGCTGGGCTGGGCTCGGCCCAGCCGCGGGCAGCTACCACCCGGGAGCACCAGACCCTATAGCTGCTTCGGAGTCACTGACCTGGGTCTGTGCCAGCCAGCAAGTGAGTGCGGGTCCCCAGCAGCGGCTTTAGAGTCACTGGCTGGGCTCCGGCACCAGCCAGCAACCTCCCAGGCAGAGACGGACCATCTCCGACTTCTGGCTCTCCAGGGAGCCAGACTGACTCCGGCAGGGAGTTTGGACCCCTCGGTGCCATTTTGCAGCTTCCCTGGCAGAGAGGGTCCGTCTCTTGCTGCCTGGGGATTCTGAGCTGCGGCCGGTCTTCCGACACAGTGCACGGCGGCTCCTGGAAAGGTCTGGCCGGGAACCGCTGGGGTCGCTGACTCCAGCAAGGAGCTTAGGGCCTTTGGCGCCATCTTACAGTGTCCCCAGGAGAGAGCAACCACCTGCCACCGCCTGAGCCCCCAGTGAGGAGTTCAGGCCTGCCTGGGCTCTCAAGCCCAGTGTCTCCGTCACTAAGCACAGCTCTGTGACACCACCCCAACTTGGTCTAGTGCCTAGGTCCACACCCTGGCCTGGAGTCTACCACCTTGCTGTATCTAATTGTCTATCAACACTAGGCTGCCTCTGCCCAGAAGCATTGATCATTCCCAACCTGGAGGTAGTGGGACAGCACCTTTCTTGGGTCACCGCTTGATCAAGCACCTCTCAAACAACAGGTGAGTTACTGGAAATCTGCAGGGACACTTTAAGTCTTCACAGGGAAATTGCAATCCCTCGGATTCACACTACTAGAGGGGAAGATACACGAGCAGCATGAGAAAACACGGAAGAAAGTGTCCCAATCAAACCTAGATGATATATCAAGAGATCCCAAAGACAGCATGGTAGAAGGAATGACAGAAAGGGAGTTCAGAATGCTCATAATTAAAATGATCTGAGAAGAGAATGATGTGACGAGAGAGCAGATTCAGGCTATGAATAATCAGCTAATAGAGCAATTGCAGGAAGCAAAAAATCACTTCAATAAAGAGATAGAAATTCTGAGAAAAAAACAAACAGAAATTCTTGAAGGAAACAAGGAAATGAAGGAAACAATCAACCAAGTTAAAAACTCAACAGAAAGCATAATTAACAGAATAGATCACTTGGAAGACAGAACCTCAGACAATGAAGACAAAATATTTAATCTTGAAAACAAAGTCGAACAAACAGAGAAAATGGTTAGGAATCATGAACGATACCTCCAAGAAATATGGGACATCGTGAAAAGACCAAATTTAAGAGTAATTGGGATTGAGGAAGGCACAGAGATACAAACCAAGGGTATGAATAATCTGTTCAAGGAAATATTATCAGAAAATTTCCCTAATATGATGAATGAGATGGAAAATCAATTACAAGAAGCTTACAGGACACCAAATGCACAGAATTACAACAGATCCACACCAAGGCACATTATAATGAAAATACCTAACATACAAAACAAAGATAGAATTTTAAAGGCTGCGAAAGAAAAGCATCAGATTACCTACAGGGGGAAACCAATATGGATATCAGCAGATTTCTCAGCCCAGACCGTAAAAGCAAGAAGGGCCTGGAACAACATATTTCAAGCTCTGAAAGAAAACGGATGCCAACCAAGAATCTTATACCCAGCAAAACTTACCTTCAGGTTTGATGAAATAAAATCCTTCCATGATAAACAAAAGCTTAAAGAATTCACAAAGAGAAAGCCTGCCCTACAGAACATTCTCAAAAAAATATACGACGAGGAAGAAACGAAAAACAACAATCTCAGTCAATATGGGGAGGAATTACCCTAAAGAAAGAGTCAATCAAAGGAGAAACAAAGTTAAGTTAAAAACCCCAAAAAAGCTAAAATGGCAGGAAATACAAGTCATATCTCAATAATAACCCTGAATGTAAATGGCCTAAACTCATCAATCAAAAGACATAGACTGGCAGACTGGATTAAAAAGAAAGACCCAACAATATGCTGCCTTCAAGAGACTCATCTCATAGAAAAACATGCCCACAGACTAAAGGGGAAAGGTTGGGAAAAAGCATACCATGCACATGGACTGAGTAAAAAAGCTGGGGTTTCCATTCTCATTTCAGATAAAGCAGACTTCAAACCAAAGATAGTCAGAGGGATAAAGAAGGACATTTCATACTGCTTAAGGGAAGCATAAATCAGGAAGACAGAACAATCATAAATATTTATGCACCAAACAATGTTGCATCCATGTACGTCAATCAGATCCTTCTCAATTTCAGGAATCAAATAGACCAAAACACAATAATACTGGGAAACTTTAACACTCCTCTCTCACCGTTGGACAGATCTTCCAAACAAAAATTGAACAAAGAAACTATAGGACTCAATGACACAATCGCTAATTTGGTCTTAACGGACATATATAGAATATTCCATCCATCAAAAAGCGAATACACTTTCTTCTCAGCAGCTGATGGTTCCTTCTCTAAAATAGACCATATGTTATGCCGCAAAGCTACTCTTAACAAATACAAAAACATAGAGATACTACCTTGTATACTATCAGATCATAATGGAATGAAATTAGATATCAATGAGAAAGTTAGAAACAGAAACTACTCCAAGACCTGGAGATTAAATAATATGCTATTGACTGATACATGGATAACAGAAGACATTAGGGGGGAATTAAAAGATTCTTAGAGGTCAACGAGAACAAAGATACAACATATCAAAATCTCTGGGATACTATGAAAGCAGTGCTAAGAGGAAAATTCATTGCATGGAGTGCATTTAATAAAAGAATGAAAAGTCAACAAATCAATGACCTCACATTACAGCTCAAAGCCCTGCAAAAAGAGGAACAGATCATCACCAAAAGTAGTAGAAGACAGGAAATAATCAAAATCAGAGCTGAAATCAACGAAATTGAAACAAAAGAAACAATTCAAAAAATTGACAAAACAAAAAGTTGGTTCTTTGAAAAAATAAACAAAATTGATAAACCCTTAGCCATGCTAATGAAGAGAAGGAGAGAGAAACTCCAAATTTCTAAAATTTGTGATGGAAATGGAAATATTACAACAGACACAATTGAAATACAAAACATAATAAGAAGCTACTTTGAAAATTTTTACTCCAACAAAATAGAAAACCTGGAAGACATCAACAGGTTCCTAGAGACATATGAGCCACCCAAACTGAATCTGGAGGACATACACAACTTAAATAGATCAATTTCAAGCAATGAAATAGAGGAAGTCATCAAAAGCCTACCAACAAAGAAAAGTCCGGGACCAGATGGATTCACAGCCAAGTTCTACAAGACCTTCAAAGAAGAGCTCATTCCAATACTCCTCAAAGTATTTCATGAAATAGAGGAGGAGGGAACCCTTCCAAACTCATTCTATGAAGTTAATATCACCCTGATACCAAAACCAGAGAAGGACACATCGAGGAAAGAAAATTTCAGACCAATATCCCTAATGAACATAGATGCAAAAATTCTTAACAAAATTTTAGCAAATCACATACAAAAGCATATTAAAAAGATAGTGCACCATGATCAAGTGGGCTTCATCCCAGGGACGCAATGTTGGTTCAACATCCGGAAATCAATAAACGTAATTCACCACATCAACAGACTTAAAGTCAAGAACCACATGATTATTTCAATAGATGCAGAGAAAGCATGTGATAAAATACAGCACCCATTCATGCTCAAAACACTAGAAAAGATAGGGATAGTGGGGACATTCCTTAACATTGTAAAGGCTATTTATGCTAAACCCACAGCTAACATCATTCTAAATGGAGAAAAATTGAAAGCATTCCCCGTGAGAGCTGGAACAAGGCAGGGATGCCCTCTTTCACCACTACTATTCAACATTGTTCTTGAAACTCTAGCCAGAGCAATTAGACGGACCAAAGAAATTAGAGGAATACGAATAGGAAAAGAAGAGATCAAACTATCCCTATTTGCTGATGACATGATTCTCTATTTAGAAGATCCTAAGAATTCCACCAGAAAACTTCTGGAACTCATAAATGAATTCAGTAAAGTAGCAGGATATAAAATTAATGCTCATAAATCTAATGCATTTTTATTCGTAAGTGATGCATCCTCTGAGAGAGAAATTAGGAAAACTACCCCATTCACATTAACCTCAAATAAAATAAAATACTTGGGAATCGGTCTAACAAAAGAAGTGAAAGACCTCTACAATGAGAATTACAGAACACTAGAGAAAGAAGTTAAAGAGCATCTGAGAAGATGGAAAGATCTCCCATGTTCTTGGATAGGCAGAATTAATATTGTCAAAATGGCCATACTTCCAAAAGTGCTATACAAATTCAATGCAATTCCAATTAAAATCCCAATGACGGATCTCATAGAAATAGAGCAAGCAATCATGAAATTCATTTGGAGGAATAAGAGACCCAGAATTGCTAAAGCAATCCTTAGCAAGTAGAGCGAAGCAGGGGGTTTCACAATACCAGACCTTCAACTATACTACAGAGCAATAGTAACAAAAACAGCATAGTATTGGTACCAAAATAGACAGGTAGATCAATGGTACAGAATAGAGGACACAGAGACAAACCCAAATAAGTACAGGTATCTCATACTTAACAAAGGAGACAAAAACATGCAATGGAGAAAAGACAGCCTCTTCAACAAACGGTGCTGGGAAAACTGG
>JAJEJO010054009.1:52569-71640 GCA_020662805.1 Glaucomys volans
CCACTCTGGAAAGCAGTGTGGAGATTCCTTAGAAAACTTGGAATGGATCCACCATTTGACCCTGCTATCCCACTCCTTGGCCTATACCCAAAGGACTTAAAATCAGATTACTACAGTGATGCAGCCACATCAATGTTCATAGCTGCTCAATTCACAATAGCTAGATTATGGAATCAACCTAGATGCCCTTCAGTAGATGAATGGATAAAGAAACTGTGGTATATATACACAATGGAATATTACTCAGCCATAAAGAAGTATAAAATTATGACATTTGTAGGTAAATGGATGATATTGGAGACTGTTATGCTAAGTGAGATCAGCCAATCCCAAAAATCCAATGGCCAATTGTCCAAAATCCAAATGGTTATTTCAAATAAGTTATTTCATCAGTTGGTTGGACTTAGTCCAGTTATTTAGTTGGACTTAGTCTAGTTATTTAGTTATTTAGAGATATGGGTTTAGTTTCATTTTGCTGCATATGGATTTCCAGTTTTCCCAGCACCATTTGTTGAAGAGGCTGTCTTTTCTTCATTGCAACTATTTAACTTAATTGGTCTAAAATCCAAATGGTCTCTCTGATAAATGAATGATGATGCATAATGCGGGGGGGGGGGGAAGGGTGGCAAGAATGGAGGAAGGATAGATAGCATAGAGGGAACGGAGGGGTGGGGGCAGGGTGGGGGGTAAAAATAATAACAGAATGTGTGATAGATACCATTGCCCTGTGTGCATGCATGAATGCACAGATGGTGTGACTCTACTTTGTGTACAACCAGTGAAACACTAGCTGTACTCTATTTGTGTTCAATGAATCAATAAGTAAATAAAAAAGATAAAATTAAATTAAAAAAAAACTTGGTCATGTTAATAAAATTTGAAATATGATCCTAGATGGGATCCTGATCCAGAGGGGGGAAAAACTGATGAAATAACTTATTTGACCAATTGGAGAAATGTAACTACATTGTAAATTAAACCTGTATTAATGTTTAATGTCCTGATTTTGGTAGCTCCACCATGGCTGTATGAGAGAACCTCCTTATTCTTAGTAAATACATGCTGAAGAATTTAAGATCAAGTGGCATGATTTTTGTAACTTATTCCCAAATGGTTTGAGAAAATATAGGAAGAAAGATGAAAAAATGAAAAAATGACTATTAGCAACTGACAATCGGGGTGAAGGGTAAACAGGGATTCTCATGACAGTTACAGCATTTCTCTAAGTTGGAATTCCAGTGACATTTTAAGAGATGTTACCTGTGCCTCTCAAGAGAACTGAGCAACCAATTTCCTGCTTCCTCCCATCACACTGCATTCCTTCCACCTGCCCAACTTCCAGGTGATTGAAGTTCCCTCTCAGGGAGCATTTATATCAGATGCATGCTGGGGCTCTGGGGACAATAAAGATTAGTACCAAAAACCCCACCCTCAATGCAGTGGGGGAGTTCAAGTCTGGACTCATGTTTTAGGGCCCAGCCCAGAGGCCACTGGGTTCCTGACTAAGGGGATCCACCTACTTCAGAAATAAGAGGAAACAATATAAAAAGGAAAAATGAAATGAATGCAGTTTGGGCAATGAGTTTGGCAATTAATCTGCCTTCCCCTTTATTACAGAAAAGGTTACAATTTACAGGAACAAAAGCCAGGAAATCCACACAGTAGATTCCACTGACCTGCCCTGGGCAAAGATATGTTAGGATTCTGCTTTCCTTGGCCCCTTCCTGAGTCAGAGGGGCCAATTCTCAGTTTCCATTCTCAGCATGAGGATGAGGAAGCTGGAATGAAGAAAATGCAGGTTACTAGGAAATGAAAAAGGAAGGAACCAATTTGGGGCTTTTAACTTCAAAGGGGCCCCATTGTGAGATATGGAAAAATAACAAACCCCAAAATAGTGTGGCCTGGGAGGAGGGAGTGAGGAAGAAGGCAACACACTGATGACATTGATCCTTTCCCAATACATTCTTTCCCAGGGACAGGACAATCCCTAGAAAGGAAGCAAACAGCAACCAGGGGCAAGACAATCCCCGGGAAGGAGATATCCATCAACCCTAGAAGGGCAGTCTCTGGGAGGAGGCCAAGCATTGATCCTTCCAAAATAAATCCTTTCCCAGTGACAGTGCAATGGGACCCTGGAGGGAAAGAGATAAATACTGAATGCTATCCCCAGACTCTCCATTCTTCTCCAAGTAAAAATACTGCCCAGTAAAAACAAATCTGTTTCCTGAGTGCCCAAAGTGACATGCTCTATCAATAATTGTCACCTCTCAGTGTAGCATATATACGCAGAGACTCCCCCTTTGGCCAGTGGCTCATTTTCCACCAGCAAAGTGGGTCCATCAGATGTGTGATTTCATCGCTGAATAAAGGGTGTGTGGATCCGTGAAGTTTGTACCTGGCTTGGTCATTTTGTACTAACACCCATTTACACTGCCAGGGACACCCTGCGAACAGGAAGTAAACATGACAGGAAGTAGGGAAGAGCAGGTGAGAACCCACAGGGTCTGCCTGAGACCACCAAGCTTTCCGGTCAGGGACAGGGGAGGTCAGTCATGAGGGCAGGAACACTGGGTGTAGGACGAAAGGCACAGACACTAGCGGAAGTGTTTTGAGAAGATAACCTCCAACTCCAGAAGGACAAAGTGGTTGCATCTGGGTAAGGACCCTGGGAATGTGACAGGAAGGAGTGGGAAATAATGCCAGAAAGAATCAAGGGCTGGGGTTGTAGCTGAGTGGTAGAGCACTTGCCTAGCACATGTGAGGCACTGGGTTTGATCTTCAGCACCACATAAAAGTAAATAAATAAAGTACTATGTCCATCTATAACTAAAAAAATATTGAAAAAAAAAGGAAAGGCAGGATCAGATACTGAGAGGCCTTAAATGATCAGTATCTTAAATTTTATTCTAAACAATAAGTGTGCTAAATTTGCAGGGGAAGTACCTGCCTCCTGCTGAGATTGGGCACCATGTCTTGAGCATCCTTTGTGGAATTGTACTTTATACATAGTTGGCATTGAATGAGCTAAAAACAAACCACTCAGATGTGTGGACTACTCTGAATTAAAGGCGCTTGAAAATCAGAAGGTATGTTATGGCTTGGATATGACGTGTCCCCCAAAGGCTCCTACGTGAATGTAGGAATGTTCAAAGGTAAAGTGATTGGATTGAATGGACGGAATGGGGTAACTGTGGGCAGGAGGGCTGTGGTGGAAGAGGTCGGTCACTGGGGACATGCCCTGAAGGGGCTCATCTTCCCTGTGGTCCCCTCCACTTTGTTTCTTTCTACTTCCTGGCTGCCCTATCCTGTGCTTCTTTCCTCTGCCACATTCTTCCACCATGATGTTCTGCCTCACCTTGGGGCCAGAATAAGAGAATTGGTCCGCCATGGACTAAGTCTCTGAAACTGTGAGCCAAAATAAGCTTCCTCTCCTGTAAGTTGTTCTTATCAGGTACTTTGGTTAGAGCAATGCCAACTTGATGAACAAGAGGTATGAGAAGATATTCTGACCTCTTTTCTATTTCATGAAAGCAGGAGATGAAACTCCCACATGAAAGACACCTTCCCTATGCTAGAAGGAAAAGCAACATCTTTGGCCTTAGGACCAGAAGTCAAGACTAAATGAATTCTGTGCAGACCTTGTTAAAAGAGCTCGTATCTTTTAGGACTCCCCACGTGATTAAGTTTCTTCTTCACAATCCACTGTCCTTTATCCAATCAAGAATATGAGTAATGGATTCAAACTGCTTCCTTGGGTCTTCATTTCCTTATACGGGCTCCTACGCCATGTAAAACTTGTATCAAATAGACTTTGTTTACTTTTCTCCTGTTAATCTGTCTTATGTCAATTTAATTCTCAGGCCCAGCCAGGATTTACAGAGGATGGGGATTAAGCTTTGCTCCCTGTACAACATTTCATCAAAAGTAGGAGTGTGATTTATTTGTAAGACTAAACATTAATAACCTCATGCACTTTTATTCTAACTGAAATCTCAGAGATGCAGGTTGTCAAAATATGAAATCAATTTTGAGAGGGAGAAAATCACTGAGCACCATCCATGTATCAAATAACATCTCCTATGTTATTTAACCCCCACCCCCCCCCCCCCACATTTAACTAGTAGAACAACACCCAGAATTATAGTTGATGAGTCAGGGTTCTTTGGTTTCAAGCAACAAAATTTACACGTTTAACTTAAGCAGGAGGGTGGAGAATATGTAAGAACCAAAGGGAAAGTTGGGAACCAGACTCAGAAACTTCAAAAATGAACCGAATGACTGCTGAGATGAATTGCTTCAGTGGTTTTTAATCTCTTGCTCACTTGAATCCCCACGGTTCAAATTCTAGGCAGAAATCATGCCAGAGGTGCTTTGCTAAGGAAAAGCATGCATCCCAATCAATATTTCCATCAGACTGTTTCCACAGAGCAATGAAGATCGAATACATTTCTAGAAGCCATAGTGGCCATAGACATGAGCCACTCAGATCTCCTGCTGCCTAGTTCATGGGCAGCACCACCTGCTGCCCTCTGAACCCACACCTCTTTTCCTCTAAAGCCATACATCCCACAACTTCACCAAGCTGGGGACTGACCACAGAAGAGCACTCAGCAAGGACTAAGGCAGGGTCGTTCCAGTGTTGTGAAACACAATCCCCCACAGGGAACCTTAGGCCCCAGTTTTTCCCCAGAGACCTGGTCAAGCTGTCCCTTCAGCACTGCACTTTAAGATGTCCACACGATCCCCTTTCCTTGTCTTTCTCCAGGTGTCAGACCTGCATGGGACCTGGAGCTCTGCTCCCTCCCCCAGAAAAGCTCTGGATATTTAATCCTGTCCTAGCATCTGCTTCAACAGATCAGATCTGAGGCAGGGGCAAAGCCAAAAGTTGAATTCTCCAGCCTCAAATCTGTTCTTCCCACTATGCTCAACAGGACTGGTGCAATCAGTAAAAGGTGGTTACCCCAACAATCACAATGAATAAGACCCCATTGTCTCTTAGGTGTCCAACAGAGGCTAGGTTTATCCATAACACCAAAAAAAAAAAAAAAAGCTGAAAATGAAAATCTTTTTAAAAACTCAACTAAGGGATAATTTTAATTATTTCCCAAATTATTTGACTCTAGGTATTGATTTCAAGTACCAAGTTCCACTAGTGCTTCAAACAGAGCATCATGCCTCTAGTCTCCTGGATGCCTGCGCTATGACAACTGAGCTCACAGGAGGAAGAGCATGGTATCCCTCCTCCCCAGCTGCACACAGATGTAAGAATCATGTCTGGTTGGCAACAGGGAAAATCACAGGTATCTGGCAGCCTTCACCCTACTGTTACCTGTCAAGGTCAAGGTTAAAAAAATGTCTTTCAGATCAAGAAAAATTGTACCTCTAACAATGCAACCAAACTCCAGTAAGAACCTGGACCAAAACACTTCAGAGACACCAATCAGAAAAACCTACAACTTGTCATATAACTTAGTGTGTTCGAAAGACCCCAGGGTGAAAAACCTATCTTTTCTTAGCCCACTGGGAACTACACTTAAGTGAGGTATTTTAATTTGTCAGTTCTTTTCACAATGTCCAACCAATAAAAGCTGCTTTTATACCACTGTGACTATGCCTTAAGGAAAACTGAAGGTATTCATAACAAAATAAGAATCTAGAGGTATCAGGGGAAAATTTCATTGAAATCAAGAACTTTCTATCCATCCATTTGTTTAGCAAATACATATTGAGTACTTCCAAAGAACATCACATATATTAAAGACTATATTAAAGACTATCACATATATTAAAGAACAGCATATGTTAAAGACTTCTTCCTTCAAAGAATTTATAGTTCAAATAAGGAAGTGGAGACTGGAACTCCAATTCACTGAGTACCTCCTGTGTGTCAGTCAGGACATATACATGAACATTTCGATGGCAATGAAGACAGATCTACTCTTCCAAGATGTATGCAATTAAGGGTAAAACACAAACTCTATAGATTAGTGGTTCTCAAAGTATATGGCCCTAGGAACACAGCAACAGTATTACCTGGATACTTCCTAGAAATGCAAAATTGCCTGTACCATCCAGTTCTCCTGAATGCTTTTGAAGATGGGACCCAGAAACCTGTTTTAACAAGCTCTCTGGGTGATTCTGGTGTACATTAAAATGTGAGAACCACTGATATAAATAAGGATTTTAGCAATCCTCTGAGGGAGGAGCAGTCAGAGAAGTCAGACCTTGGGAAATAGGTAAGAGAGGGAGACAGATGGGCAGAAAGAGGGGAGAGGCCCCAGAGCTGGATGTTCACATACTACTCAACCCTTGTCGGTTTCCCCACATCTCAAAGGCTTCATTTTGATAAGGGAAATCACCAGTTTTTAGTTGAAAGGGTGGATTCAAGACATTTTAGACAGAGTTTTATTAATGGATAATTCAGTCTAGGCCTGGGTCCTGGTACTTAATCTCCCTGTTAAAGCAGTTCCTACAGTCCTTAGGTCTTAACAAGATGACATTATTAATTCCTAACTCCAGAGACAAAACTCTATTTAGACAGCCCCTTTCGGGCTACTGCTACCTAGGTTATTTTATAAACTCTTTTCAGTGCTTATTCTCTCTAAGCAAAAGAGGATTCCAAAAGGAGAAATTCACAAAGTATTGAAAAATGAGAACATGAATTTTAATCTATCATTCCATACAGAATTATACATTTCAAAAATTATTTAAAACTCAGCAGCTTGTTCAACAGTTGCAGCTGCAACTTAACAACCAATCGCATTACTGCACTATGTGGAAATCTCTAGCCATTTTGCCAACAGTTCTAAGGCTCAACAACCTGCTTCCCAAAATGCCTATTTTCTGAGAAAATTCTGTATTTAATCTGCTGATGTCCTGCCCTCCTAAACACCCATGTTTCTTTCCAGTACTCCTCAGGTTCCCAAATATAATAAGAACAAGTTGTAGTTAAACTGCAGTTAGTCAGGTGTAGTGGCACATGCCTGTGATCCCATGAACTTGGAAGGCTGAGGTAGGAGTATCACAAGTTTCAGGAGAGCCTCAGCAACTTACAAGACTATTTCAAATATTAAAAATTATAAAAAAAAGAACTGAGGATGTAACAATGATAAAGTGCCCCTGGTTTCAATCCCCAGTACCAAAAACAGAAACAAACAAGCAAAAATGCACAGTAAAAACTACATGACACAGCTTTGGGCAGCAGCAATATCGTAACCACTGAGGTTTATCCAAGGCATAGTTATTGCTAATTGGGAAATAAAAAGCTATACGTCAGAAACAAGTTTTGTATTCCAAGTAACCAAATGAAGTCTAACAGACTTTCCACTTGAAGCAGATCTCTGCTCTGTTTCTTTACTCATTCAGCAAACACTATGGATGTGCCTCTTTGGGAGAGGCTGCCCAACACGGACCCTAAGCATCCTGCATGTTCTTTCTAACTGTGCCAGATGACAAGGCTTATCTGGCTCCTAAAACTGAAGTAAAGTAAAGCAGCCACGGGATAACTACCATGTAACTGATTGTCTCCTGGAGTTTGTTTCTTGCTACATTGCACCCAAACCAAAGATTATGGGCCTTTAGCCCTGTTCCTCTCTGTGTTGTAACCTATGGCTTGTAGCATCTCTCTAGACCCATTGTGCCCAAGAAGGATCCAGAGGTGGCAAAACAGACCCACTTTGCCAATGGCCCTGCAGTTTGCTCTGCAGTGAGTAATAAACTATTTTGCTCTGATCCCTGAAGTCTCATTTACTTTAGCACCTAGAGAGTGGCAGTAGGTTTGCTCCATGCTTTTTCCTGTGACACTGGGGTTCTTCCTGACACCTCTGATGTGTGCAGAACTATCATAGTCACTGTTGCTCTGCATCTGAGTACAGAAGGACTATGGACCCCAGTGGGCACCACAAGGATGAGACTGAATGAGATTTCAATGGACTACATTTTCTGAATCTTTGAGCAAAGTCTTCTCGATGACTCCTACTCTGACACGAAAACCTAGAGAATCTTTTATCAAGTTCTGATGCCTTTACCTGCTAAAATTTCCTGAATCCATCCACACCTGTCCAGCTCTACCACCTCTATGCTTATCCAGACTGCCACCCTGTCTTACCCTATAGCCACCCCCTGAGTCCCCACATCAATTTCAAGAGCCCTTCAATCTGCTTTCCACACTATAGCAAGAGTGGTCTTTTTGAAAGAGAAATCTGCTCATTTCCTTCCTTTTCCATTCCTCCCCAAACAAATCAGACTTAAAGCCACTAGGTGGGATAAAGCAAGGCAGGCATCTGAACCTGAAGTGCCTTAAGAAAGACCTAGCAGATGCCACACACTCACCTACATAGGCACACAGGGCACAAACCAACTCCACTCTGAACTTTGATACACTCAATCTAGGGGTTAACAACAGTAACAGAACCTGCTGAAAAGTCTCTAGTGGAAGAAGTCACCTCAGGACCCAGCAAGTGTGTCTCCATATATTAGCCATTTCAACCTCTTGGTTCTGAGGTTGGACACAGAACCCCATCTTGGTCTTCACTTTTTGCCCTTTGCTACTGAATTTTGTTTTTTGTTGTTGGTTGGTTTTTGCAGAGCCTTGCCATCACCTTTTAAGTCCTTAGAAAGTAGACAAAGTCTACAATAACAACACCTGTCCTCTATGGAATCCCAAGCAGATGTTGGAAAATTGAATTCTTATTTGCAGTACATAGTGTGCATTCTCAAAGGCTCACTCTTAGGTAATGGGTAGTGAATAAGGCAAGAACATACCCTCATTTACATTTTCAAAAAGTAAAAGGTGCTACTGCATATCTATCAGAATGGCCCAAATCCAGAACACTGACACCACATGTTGACAAGAATGTGAAGAAACAGGGACTCCCACTCATTGTGGGCAGGAATGCAACATAGTACAGCTGCTTTGGCAAACAGCCTGGTAGTTTCTTGTAAAACTAAGCATTCTCTTCCCCTATGAGACAGCAATCAAGTTCCTTGGTATTTACCCAAGGGAGTTGAAAACTTACATCCACACAAAAACCTTCATACGATGTTTAGAGCAGCTCCTTTCATAATTGCCAAAACTTAGAATTAAGATATCTTTCCAAAGGTGAGTGGATAAAATAAAATAAATTGTGATAAATTGGATAAAGTAAAATAAATTGTGATACATCTCCAGAAAATGGGCTATTATTCAGTACAATAGAAAAGGAGCTATCAAGCTATGAAACACAAGGAGAAAAATTTAAATTAATATTACTGAGTGATAGAAGCTAATATGAAAAAGCAACATAGTACACGGCTCCAATTCTATGACACTCTGGAAAAAGTGAAACTTTGGAGACAATAAAAAGATCAGTAGTTTGCAGGGGTAGGGATGAATAGGCAAGGTGAAAACACTTTATATGACACTATGGTGGTGGATATATGTCATTATGTGTTTATATCAACTTGCAGAATGTACAACACTGAGACTGAACCCCAATGTAAACTAATGGACTCTGGGTGATATTGACATGTCAGTATAGGTTCATCAATCATAACAAATGTACCACTCCATTGGGGGATGTTGGTAACAGGGAGGTTATGCATGTATGGGGTCAGAGGTTTATGGGAAATCTCTGCAACTTCCACTCAATTTTGCTGAGCCTAAAGGTGCTCTAAAAATAAACTCCATTTAGAAAATCAAATAAGAGGGGGAAAAAATCAAAGGATTATTTGGAGGAATGCACAGGAAACTGAAGACAATGGCTGCCTCACAGAAGTGGACCTACTGTGCAGGGGTAGGAGAATACATGCAGAATTGTGCCACTTGGAGTGTTCATTGCAAGCAACAAGCAACTGTAGTTGATCTAAGTAAAACAGGAAGTTTTTTAGAAGAGTATACGTCAGCATAGACACTACCAGAATCAGGCTTAGGAGTCTGAATAGCCAGAGACAAAATCAATCCCAAATCAATATTATCTTCTGCAGCAGGAAGGAGGCTTTGCCTCAGAAGGAAGACACCCCCACACAGCTGAGTGGTCAAAAAGAATTTCAACACAGTTATTCCACCCCTAGCTTATACATGCAAAAGAACTGAAAGGAGAGGCTCAGAGATATTTGTACACCAATGTTCACAGTAAGAGTTTTCACAATATCCAAGAGGTGGATGACCCAAATATCCCTCAACAGAAGAATGGATAAACAAAATATGGCATATACATACAATGGAATATTACTTAGACTCTAAAAAGGAAGGAAGTAGTGAAACCTATGACAAAGCCTAAGTGAGAAAAGCCATGACAAAAAGAAAAATATTCTATAATTCCACTTACATGAGGCACCTAGAGTAATCAAATTCATAGAGACAAAAAACAGAATACAGGCTACCAGGAACTGGGTATGCACTACATAGTTAGAGCATATTTTTGACTGAAGGATTTGACTTTATGACATTTATAGAATGTTCTTTCAATTATGTAAAAGTGACTGCTGTAAATTAAAAATGGCAAAATATGGAGGAAAAAAATGGAAAGTAAAGAACTGTATCTGTGTATAAACATATTCAATGTGTATGAATTTATCCATCACCACTTTTCCTCCACAGGAACAAAGCCCAAACTCCTCCTTGCTTCCCTCTCCTCATAGTCCAACCCTAGCTTGGCCACAGACAGAACTGCACAATCCCAGCAATATACATCCAAAACGGTTCTTGGCACAAGATTTATCCCTCCTTGATATCGTAATGAAAATTACATTTTTAATACCTGGCATATTAATTTGAGAATGTGAATAATAACTACAGTACTGTCATGAAAAGATTCAGTCTTTTCCCCCTAAAATGGACAACACTGAAAGATACTGCAGCTCTGACCAGCCTGGAAAGTGAGAATCAAAATGGATTTCCAGTCACAAACCACAAAGGATCAGGCGAGGCAGACTTTACTTCTCATCTGACTCTGCACCATGATGCCAGAAATCACTCAAGACATTCGAAGTGCACACACCAAGCCAACCTATTGACACCACTTTAAAAGCCTAGTATGTGCAAGCACTGGAACTTCAAGTCTCTGTTTCACCCAAACTGTGATGTCGGATGGAAAAGACAAATGCCCCAGCTCTAGCACCCCACACTGAACTCCTTGAGAACAGGGAGTGTGCTCCTGTCAAAGGCCCAGCATGGAGTAGGATCTGAAAAGATGCTCAAAGTGGAGAAATGAAGTGGAGACTGGAGTTCTTACCTCAAGAGTGTGCGTGTAACCATAGGGGGCCTCTCAATAGCAGACCAATGGCAAGCTGTGACCAGGTTGAGTGGTAGCCAGGAAATAAGGAATGTCACTCATTCCATAAGCAAATGTTGAATGTCTTCTATGTTCCAGTTGCAGGATACAAAGGAAAAGGCATACTATCCCTGATCTCTCATTGCTGTGTCAATTACACTTTTTCATCTTACATGTTTCTGGTGTTTGCCATCTGGGGCCTTGCTGACCCCTGAGCGACTGCCCTCCCCAGGCTACCAATTCCTAGAGACAGGAAACAACTCAATCTGCAAGTGCACTTTCCAGGCAATCCACAGCCCACACCCCTACCACCTCTTCCATCTGAATTTCCCACTCAGAGCTACCGTTTCCCTTTCCTAATCACACCCGGTAAAGAGCCAGACAATTAGAAGACCAACCCTACACTGCAGAGTCCACTGAAATCACTCAGACTAGACAAACCAAAACCGTTTATCTGCCTCACCTTTTTCTCCCCACAGACACCACAATAGAACCTCTTACCTATGGTTTCTCACTACTCCCTCTGCCTCCTGGACAACCCTGGTCCCTGCAGAGAATGGCATCATAAATAAGAACATTAAAAAGTTTCAGTTTCTCTTCTTTAATGCAATTTCTCAAATGTCAAGAAAATAGGGGGAAACTAGGTGTCTGAAGTCAACTGCAGTCTAAAGCCAATTCTTACTTAATGGTCTCTGACTTCTTAATGTAGGAGATACCAAAAAATAATAACAACAAACAACAAAAAAATGGCATATGGATTGAATAATTATGTCCCATCACCCCCAAAATTCATCTGCTGAGGTCCTGGCCCCCAGTGTTTCAGAATGTGACTCTATTTGGAGGGAGGAGGCTTTAAAGGAGCATTATGGCTAAAGGAGGTCATCTGAGTGGGCCATCATCCACCCCAGCCTTATAAGAAGTAATTTGGGCACAAGAAACACCAGGATGTGCACATGTAGCTGAAAGGCTGTGTGAGGACCCAGCAACCCAAGGCGAGAGGTCTCAGGAGAAACCAAACCTGATCTCGCCTTGATCTTGGACTTCTGGCTCCCAGAGCCGTGAGGCCTAAATCTCTGTTGCTGAAGCTGCCCAGGCTGTGGCATTTTGTTACAACACCCCTAAGAAACTAGCACATATGGTATCAGACTAATTATTAAAGCCTTCAATTGTCCAGCAAGAGGACTTCCTCAACAGGAAGCCTCAGAACCTCCTCTGGTTCTTCTGATGTTCCGCCAGTTCACCCAGGCGCCACGCCATGGCTCATCAGATGCAATTCTATACAACAAACATTGACTGAATGCCAGTTTCCATGAGAGACACTGGGAAAACACATTTCATTCCCCAAGGTCATGGAGATTGGGAGGTGGTGGGGAGGACAGATCAATCGAAAATCCAACTTCAGTCCAAAACAAGATCACCCCTCTCACATGTGACAGGAGTCTCAAACAACTCTGCCAGCCACTCCTGGAGGTGAGAAGCCACCAGCAGGCATGTGAAGGAAGAAAGTAAAGTGTGGAAATCCATATACTTAGATTAGCCGTGCCTGCAGAGGAGGAGGAGGAGCAGCTCCCTGTGAGGAATCCCCACTCCAAGGGGAAGACAACGCAGGAAAGGAAAAAGAACCAGGAAAACTTCCCAGAGTTTGTCATTGGAATGGCTTCTTCCCGAGGGCCTTAATAACTCAGTGGAAGAGAACAGGTTTCAAAGCATGTGTTGTGGGGTCTGGTTAGGGACGCGTAGTGAGACCACCAGAGACTACAGTAAGAAAAAAGTTTATTTTGGGGAAAGAGAGGAAAAAAAAGAAAACAGACTGATATGTCAGGACCACTACTCCAAGTAAGGGAAGCAGTAGTAGTAAGTGGCTTCAGCAAGCTGTTTTTAAAGTGAAAACCATAAAAAAAATCCTGGCAGGCTTACAATAGGGGCCTTTTTCCTTTTTTTCTTTTTTTTTTCTTTCCAAGGAGAATGCAAGCGGCCAGCTCCAGCTCCTCTAGTTCAGGCTGCACCTGGCGGGGTAGCAGGGTGAGCTAGAAGGGGGAGCCAGACAACCCATGTCTGAAACTGGCAGCTTCTGGGGCCTCCGAAGAGGATGGGTTGCATCACAGAGAGAGTCACAATGTCTTAACTCATGGCAACATTATTTATCTCAGGTACCGTCCCTTGTATTTACTGCACAGTCAGCACAACTCAAAGATTTACACTCATTTCGTATTTGTTTTCTATCAGAGTCTCTACCTTTTTCTTTCTATAAGGGGGTCTCTACTCTTTTACACATTGTAATAATATTCTTAGAAAAATATGGAAATGGGAGGACTCTCAAGTCCAAGCTCCATCTCTGGATAAAAATAGGATGAAATTGGGGAAGAAGGAGAATAGGGAAAGGGTCAAAAGGTAAGAAAGATCTGGGGCTTGTCGTATTTTTGTAATGAATGCCCTGTCAGAGACGACGTCTTCAGAAGCCAGTCTGTCCTTGCAGATCCCTACCCATTGACGATGTTAGAATGAAAATAGACCAAATATTCCATCTCAGCAGCTTACAAATCAAAGGCCCCCACACATCCAGCCACAGGGAGCTGAAGCACTACCAGGTATCCTGGGAAGGTAACCTTCCATCAGGGAAGCCCAGAGCCCTCTTTTCTAAGTGACAAAAATGAAAGCTGAATACCAGGATCATGCTCTGAGCAGGAGAGCAGAGCATAAAGATTTTTTCCCCTGAATATTCCTTTTGAAAGTGTGCTTTACTTCTGTCCATCTCCAGGGGAGAAAGCCAGTGGCTTGTCCTTCCAGGGTCCTCTCTCCATCTTTCTCAAGAAAAACTGTCCCTTCCAGAAGCTGACTCCGCATGTCCCCTAAATCACCCTTGCCCCACAGCCAGGGCCAGGACTGCCCATCAACCCTCAGAGCAATCACATGTCAAAAAGCTGCCTGCCAGCCAGCATCTGGCTGTCACCCAAGGCTACAGCAAGTGGGTGTCAGGTCTTCTGGGGACAATCCTCTTAGATAATCAGAAACAGGGCCCGAGATTCTTGCAAAAGTGAAGAAGGTGCTTGGCCTGGAAGGAACCCCGCTGTTAAAAAAAATACCTAATAGAGGCCGTGTGTCCTGGAGGGGAGAGCACTGAACAAGGAGTCCCCAGGGTTTGCTCTTTACTGCGTGATCTTAGACAAGTCACAAAGGTTCTCTGGACCTCTGACTTGTTCCTCCCAACCCCTCCCCCCCTGGAAGAAAGTGTCAGGTCAAACTCTCAGTTTCTTATCAGCTTTGAAAGTGTTATAGCTTCAGTTTCTTCAATTCATTTTGGTTAATATTCATAGAAAACAATATTCTGCCCACAAAAGACTGTGACTATTATTAATGCTAAATCATTAAAGTGTCACAGATTGGAAATTTTTCCAGCACCCAGAAATGTGACAGGATGAATTGTATTGAAGCCACCAGTTTGTGGCACTTCGTTACAGCAGCTCTAGCAAACTAATACAGAAGAGAATGCCCACCCCTCACCGGGAAGCTGAAATTGCCAGTTTCCCTGGAGTCAGGGCCAGGACACAGTTCCTAACACACACTAGGTCCTTTGTGTTCATCATTATTGAGTAAACCCTGAATTGACACAAATGACATTATATAAATCACACAAATTTCTAAAATGATTGAAATTTAATACATATAATTTATGGATATCAAACTAACAATTATGACATTTAATTAGCAGGGACCCTTGTTGTCCTTGTTTCCTCAGCACATAGCTCCCTAGGATGGTTTCCGAACTTCCACAGGCATGGAAACACCTGTGTGGTGATCAGGAGCTAGAAGACAGCAAATGCAGGATTTGAACCCAGGCATTCTAACTATAATACGCAATTAGAGCTCTCTAAAGCAATGCTGAAAAGACTTTTTAAAAAAATTAATACTATTAAGGAAGAAAATACAAAGTTTCTAATTCTAAACTAAAAATATTTTAAATTTACCTTGATGTCCACTTGTCTGGAAAAAGTTACACACATCATCCCTAAAAGAACAGAACTGGACTGGGACCCCTCTGGTTTTCTGGTAACAGATCAAAGGAAATTGACAGAAAAAGCTAAATAACGTAGGAAGAAATTATTCAGGCAACAGCAAAGCCAGGACTTAATTTATCTGAGAAATTAGGTTGTGTTAGCTTGACTTATAAAACCAAATCCACTTTAAAAAGCGTTAGCCATTACAGATTCTGAGATGCTTTGTAAAGCTTCTGTTTGGCAAATGAGAACAGTTGGGAAGGTAAATATGTGCAGTGAAAAGAGCTAAAATATCTTGGTCAAAAAGAAACTCTGGTAACTGTGAAAACTAAGTATCAGAAGAAACGTCCATCCTCAAATTTGGCAGAGATGTCACCATCAGAACCAAAGCACATTTTTGGAAAAATGTAGGAAGAAGCCCATGTATTAGTGACAGTAGCACGTTTTCTGCCAGAGCTTCTGAAGTGAGGATCAACAGATGATTGGAGCACGCTTCCCAGTGCTGCGTGGGAATCCTCTGCTGGAGGACTGACAGCTGAAACCATGCCTTCCCTGCAGGTTTGTTCAGAGGGATCAAGTTTTGTTGATCTGTCTCTCACACTGAGCCTAGGACAGAGCCATTGGAGCTCTTGCCCGGCCTGGCATGAATGGGACGTGTCACCTCTCTGGGATTTGACTTTCTCACAAAGTCCAAGAGCCACCTGCCTTACCCTGCCTGACCTGCGGGGCTGTCGGTCAAGGCTGCTGTTGCTCCTGAAATCCCTGCCAGTTCCCACAGACCTTCCAGCTAAGCTGCAGTCTGGCTCCCGGTTGTCCCAGGTTCCTCTCCTCTCCCAGCACGGAGAAGAAGCTGCGGGATCAGAGGCTCCCCAAGGCAAAGTCTCTGGGTTCAAATGAGACTCAGAGAAACTTGTGTGACCAAATCTGCTAACACTAAATGTGCACTGACCCTATGACCCAGCAATTCCATTGCAATCTACACCCAAAAAAGCAGTGCATCTCTCCTCCAGAAGGCCTATGCTCACAGGAGGCACAAGCTAGACCCAACCCAAATGCACGTCGACAGTGGCATATTCATGTTATTACACAGCAATAGAAGAAGAAACTACTTTTATATTCAACAACACAGATATAATGTTGAGTGAAAGTAGATAGGCACCCAAAGCCTACATGTGATGATTTCATTAGCTTCAAGAACTGGAAACTTGAATCTGTGGTGAAAGAGGTCAGAACAGGAGCAATCTCTTGGAGAGAGTGGCGCATTGACTGGAAGGAGATTTTGAGGAACTTTGTAGGATGCTGGAAATGTCCTAGATAATTTTTCCTAATAGTGATTACATGACTATATTCACAGGTAAAACTTCAAAAGATTTTTTTGAATTTACATTATATAATTATAATTTGGTTTTTCTGAATGTTTGCTTATTTGTTTGTTTATTTATTAGTGCTGGGGATTGACCCAGGCATTTAACCACTGAGTCACATCCCCAGCCCTTTTAAAAATTTTTTTATTTAGGGACAGGGTCTCACTAAGTTGCTGAGGCTAGCCTTGAACTTGTGATCCTCCTGCCTCAGCCTCCCAAGTCACTGGTTGGGTGTGGTGGTGCATGACTGTAATCCCAGTGATATATATATATATATTTTTTTTTTTTTTTTTTAAGTAGGAGATTCTGGGGAGCAGGACTTCAGTCTCAAATCGGCGAGAAATAAGGAAGATTCTGATTAGGGAGCTCAAGTCAGAGCTCTCAGGACTCTGTGTTTAGTGTTCAAGAGAGCTTAGAACTCTGAGACCGTAACTGAGGCATCTGCAAGTGAAAATAATGATCATTATCATCTGTGAAGCACTTTCTGGGTGTCAGGTTCTAAACGGGGCATTTTACAAATACAATATCACTGACTGCCAGCAACTTTATAGGTAGATAAAGTTATCATCTCCACTTTACAGAGTAATGACATGCTTTGCTCAAGAGGGACACACTGCCAGTGAGCAGGTCAGGATGCTGAAGTGGATCTGTCCAGAGTGGATGGACAGAAAGGCGGGGGCAGGGGAGAATTTTCCAGATTCCTCTGCTCTGGGCTTCACATTTCTTGGTAAGAGATTGGTAAAAATGTCAGGTACAGACATACCTTTCTTTCCTCTGGCAACCAGGCAACTAATACACTAATGCGAAAAGTATTTTAAGGGAACAAACCAGGTCCAGGTGCAGAGTGGCTTCCAGTCTTCTCAGCTAGTACTTTTCCTCCCTTTTCTCCAGGAAAGATCCCACACAGCAGGGGTGGGCAGAGGCACAGAGGTGCTTATCTGAGTCTCTTCTGGGGGAAGGTGAAGCTCTGATGCTGACACAGAGGGGAGACAGGGCCATGTCACTGCACAGGGCCTGTTGTTGAGGCCTCTGGCTCACTTGCTGTCCACTCCCCCTCATAGGTACCATTCCTCTTTCCCTTTTGTGAACAGCTCCAGTGTCTTGTCAATAAATCCTGTGTTATTAAATAGTTAGGGCTCTTGGTTACAATAAAAGTAATCTACTTCAAACCAGCTTAAGTGAAAAGATAAATTCATTGTGAAGATCTGGGGTGTCTCACACAATTCCAAGAGAGGGATGCAGACAACCTCAGGCATGGAACCACACTGGAGAGAGCCCTGGAGGGAAGCTGAAGGCCCCTCTCTGCATCACTCCCTCTGTTTCTCCCTACTCTTCCCCATTACAGCAGACCAGCCTCCTCCATTGCATTCACATGGTGGGACAAGGACATCATCACTTTGAGGACGTATACATTCTAGCCCAGGTATCCAACATGAAGCCTATCTCTAGCTCTTACTTCCAAATGGGATGCCTCAGGGAAGGAACTGAATTCTTGAACTTGGATCAATTGCTCCAGACCAAACAAATGCTTCAGGAAAGTCAAAGTCAACATACAATTGTGTGGATGGATTGGGTTAGGGATTGGGACTGGGCAGAGAAACTAGTAGAAAGGAGATGGTGGACATCAACCTGATGGGCATCTAACATATTGCCTAATTTAACCAATTCCTTGACAATGGGAGAAGTGTCAGCTTGGGAGTCACAGGGACTAGAGCCAACGTTTACCAGCTGTGTGATCTCAAGCAAGTTATTTGGCTTTCCCAAGCCTCCGTTTCCTTACCTACAAAGTGAGAATAATAATACCTACTTCATGGTGTCATTGAGAGGAATAAAGACAAAAAGATTTAAAAACCTAACATAGTACCCAACAGTCCTAAATGCTAAATAGTTCCAACCTTATTTTGAACATCAAAATAATCACAAGAAAACTGAGAGTGTTTTGCTTATAATGTTACCAAACTGGACCCATTTTGCATAGCACACAGGACACCAATCACTGCAACGATGAGCCTTGCAAAAGAGAAGGTTTATTCAGGAGGTGTGGTTCTCAAGCTAAGCTTACCTTGGGCCCACTGGTAAGCTCAGCTCTCTGTTGGGGAGGTGATGGGTATCATCTCAGAACACCGGGCCAGCATTATTCCATTGGGACAAAGTTCATAATGGAAAACATAACCAACAAGAGGAAAGCAAATCCATGATTTTTTCAATAAATAATTTAGTTCTAGACCAAAAAGAAAACTGAGGTGACAAAATGAGGAAAACCTATCCTGCCACAATTTTCCATTAAGAGAGTAGGATCAGGTGCTGGGATGTAGCTCAGTGGCAAAGCACCTGCCTTGCATATGCAAAGCCCTGGGTTTGATCCCAGTTCCAAAAAAGAAAAGGAAAAGCCAGGCACGGTGGCGCATGCCTGTAACCCAGCGGCTAAGAAAAGGAAAAAAAAAAAAAAAGTAGATCAAC
>JAJEJO010054009.1:71740-191927 GCA_020662805.1 Glaucomys volans
AAAAGGAAAAAAAAAAAAAGTAGATCAACACTCCAAGAAAACTGTCATTGAAGCATAGTTTTGCACCAATATGCCTTCACTATCAATCCTCAGTCTCTAGAAAAACCTATGAATAATTTTTGCCCACTTGATCATGCACCAAATCCACAAGATGCATTCCCTCTCCAAAACCCTTTTATAGCTTTTACCACCTTTGATTCCACCTAAGCCATTAGTTTTGCTTACCTGTTTCCCCACCTCATGTTCTATAACTCTTTTATAGAACACATCGCATTTTCTTCACAACCATGGTCTGAGTTACTCAGACCATTGAAGCTTTGAGCCATAACCAAGCCAGCGAGCCACCATCCTTGTGATACTGGCTAATCTTAACATGGGTGTGTTGGTGCTCAGAAGATTGTTGGGTTTTTTTCTTTAAACCAACATTAAGGCAAGTCTTATTTAAGAGCATTTGAATTAAAAGCATGTGGGATTCAATTTATGAGTGCTCATTTATTTCTAAGTCAATCTGGTACCACGAAGACAACACAGAACACACACACACACACACACACACACAAATGCAGACGGGACAAAACTCTTACAGCTTCATTTAGATTCTCCATGTTAGCTTTCAAAAGTTTTCCTCCACCATTACACTACCAATTTCTGATTAGTACCTCAATCACCATAAGCAACCCTTAACCCTAAATTCACTTAAGTCCTTCTAACGTAGTTCATTTCCTAATGGGATCACTGATTTTAGGGCACAGCCTTTCAGGAGCCCTTTTCATGCTCACTCAACCTGAGAGTATCTGGGAAAGCTTCCTCAGGACCTGCTAAAGCTTTCCTCTTCTACTTTACAGGGTTCAGTCAGTTCAGAGAGAGAATCTTGTAGGGAAGTCATTCTGGATTCTGTAGATCATAGAAGTCTAAATCTGGGTGTTCTGGTCTAAATTGCTCTTTCTGCTCAAGGTGTCAAAACATTCCCCACTTTAAAAAGGTACACTGCTGGTGAGACTGCAAATCGGTGCAACTACTCTGTAAAGCAGTATGGAGATTCCTCACAAAACTTGGAATGGAACCACCATTGGCCCAGTTTTCCCACTCCTTGGTATATACCCAAAGGACTTAAAATCAGCATACTAGGGGTTGGGGGAACTCAGTGGCAGGGTGCTTGCCTAGCATGTGTGAGGCCCTGGGTTTGATCCTCAGCACCACATAAAAATAAATAAAATAAAGGTATTGTGTCCCTCTACAACTAAAAAAAATTTTTTTCAAATTAGCATGCTATAGTGACAAGGCCACATCAATATTTATAGTAGCTCAATTCACAATAGCTAAGCTATGGAACCAATCTAGGTGCCTAGATGAATGGATAAAGAATATGTGGTATATATACACAATGGAATATTACTCAGCCATAAAGAAGAACGAAATATGGCATTTGCCAGTAAATGGATGGAACTGGATACTATCATGCTAAGTGAAATAATCCAGACCTAAAAAACCAAAGGCTGAATGTTCTCTCTGATATGCCAACACTGACTCACAATGGGGGGAGGGTGTTTCACTGGATTGGACAGTGTGGAATGGGGGGAAGGAAGGAGGATGAGAATGGAAAAGATCATAGAATGAATCAGACATAACTTTCCTATATTCATATATGAACACACAATGGAGGGGAGAGAAGAATAGAAGTTCACTGGATTAGACAAAGGAGAATGAAGGGAATGGAGGGGGAAAGGAATAGGAAAGACAGTGGAATGAATCAGACATAACTTTCCTATGTTCATATATGAATATATAACCAGTTAACTCTACATCATTTACAACCACAAAACTGGGAAGTTATATTCCATGTATATATGTCAAAATACATTCTACTGTCATGTATGATTAAAAAGAACAAATTAAAAAATTGAAAAAAGAAAACATTCCCCACTTTGATAGCAGGAAATGTGAGCACTGAGTTTCTAAGAAATCCCTACCGGGAAGGAGTAGTATAGAGGGGAAAGCAGAAAGGAGAACCTAGCAGAGGCCCCACCTGGAATGTTATGGGTTGCTCATAGGAAGATTGGAAAGCTTCACTCTGATTAGAAACCTTCAGTCCTCCAGGAGGACAATAATCTCCAGGGCAGGTTAAGAACAGGAAAAGTGGCTCCAGCTAGAGTCTGCCAGCCCAGGCGCATTACATTTCAATCTCTCCTAAAGCATTTATAATGAAAAGGAGAAGCCCCCTGTGAATTCTCCAGGCACTGCTATGGGAGGTTCAAAGGGTTGCCTTGGTGAGGTTAAAAAAGCAGGGGCGGGATTACGGGAAGCCAAACCTTTTCATCTGTATGACCAAAAACTGTCATGGTCCCCTAACTGGGAATCAAACCCAGGCCTGGCGGTGAGAACACCAAATCTTAACCACCAGAGCACAGCAGGGGGCCACAGGGGCAGGAGGAGGAGGCTAACAATTTTGAAGAAATTGTTGTTTTACCAAGAAATTAACAAGATTCATTTGCAAGTCTCTTGCACACTAGAAGCCAAAATTTTCAGGGGAGGCAGTTCCCATAATAGCGTGGCTTTAAAAAAAAAAAAAAAAAACCTCTTATGCTTTTTCCTTCTCTCAGTCTTAAATGAATTTAAGAGTTAATTTTTAGATGTTTGAATTTCACCTAAGACTTCCTGAAATAACACACTTTCAAGCAAAAATGCAACACTCAAAATAGGCAAAGAGCTAAAATCCTTCTGTTACCCCTCTAATTCTATTTAAGAATATCTTGAAGGTATTCACAATAAATGTTTAAGTTAAGCATGCCTATAAAAATATACATAAAGAACCCAAAGTGGAGTCACCAGAAAAAAAATCCCTGCCAAGTAAGAGCAGAGTGGGAATGGGAAACCCCACCAAAAATGTTCCTAGGAATCCTGGGGGCAGTTCACCTCGATGGGTTTGAATTAAATTCTGCCCAGTGCTGTCTCTGGGACCCATTCTCAGGCCATATCTTCCTGATTCCAAAGAACACTGGGGCCAGGAAGTAACAAATTCACTCCATGTTGGAGAATGCAATCCAATGGGCTGCATGTGGGGCTCAGGGTCACATTTCCCAGTGCTTCAGAAAGTAGTCGCTGTTCACCAAGAGCGTACACTGATGTTACCTATGATGCACCTAGAACTAGACTTCAGAAACCAAACAAACCAAGAGAGCTTCCTGGAGCAGAGATTCCCTAATCCTTCCCTAACATCGGCATCCCCAGACCATGCCCCTCACAACGAAGACCAAAGCAAGGCTTCCTTTCAAAGTCAAACATCTGATGACCTTGAACCAAGACCCTCACAGTAAAGTCCAAACCAGAGGGAACAAGAAATAAGAATTCAGTCACTTATACTGAAGTTACTCACCACATAAGAGGTCTTCCAAATCCAAAACCATCTCTCTATTGCAAAAGTGACACTGTCTGAAGATCAGGGGCACCAGGCTGGGGAAGGTCCTGGGATAAAAGGCACAGCAGCTGCTTGAATTCATCTACAGATTCCCAATACCAGGAAGAGGTCGACCAGCCATGAGCAAAATGTCTATCAGGACTTGCTTCTTGACAAAGCATTATTAACTAGGCAGGCCCACTTGGCCATAGGTACTCCCATGGCTGAAATGAAGAGCCTTGCAAAAGAACAAGTTTGTGCACGAGGCATCCAAACATGTGAAGACGTGAAACCCAAGTCCAAGTCCACCTCCTTCAGTATAGGGCTTGTGGATGTTTATGAGACGCACAGGGAAGGTGATTGGAAGTTAAGAGCAGGTGAAACCAGGCATAGTGCACACACCTGCAGTCCCAGCTGCTCGGGAGACCGAGGGAAAAGGATCACAAATTTGAGGCCAGTCTGGCAATTTAACCAGACTCTATCTCAAAATAAAAAATTAAAAGGGCTGGGGGTGTAGCTCAGTGGTGTGAAGTCTCCTGAGTTCAATCCCCAGGACCAAAAGAAGAAGTAGGTAAAGTAGGTTAAGTTTAGAGGCTTATTCATGCTTTACCTTGGTTTCAACAAGGAATTTTTCATCGAGATGGAGGTTTGCCCATTCTATGGAGCAAGTCAACATATTGCATTTCACTAGGACACTTCATGTTTAAAAAAAAAATACATAAATTATCTTAGTGTTATCACCAGAAAAGTAAGAGCCAAGAGTGTAACATTCCATGATGCTCTATCTAGACCCTCCCTCTAAAGCAGATAACAGTAAGCATTGTCTTTAGGATGTTTAGATTTGTTGAATAAGGAGCAGTAAGTATGGATGTTTATCAGTAATAAGCTATAAAAAAGAAAGTTTCAAAGAAGTCAAAAAGTTTATCAGACCACAGGGAGAGTCTTCTAGATGTCAGGAGAGACAGGTGTGACTGATATAGACCTTGAACTGGCTCCACATCATCCATATCAAGATGGCATTTTCAAAACGCAGCAGATGTTGACTTTGAACACAGCTCATGGGGATTTGAGAAAGGGTCTTGTTAAGAGAAAAGGCCAGTCTCTCGAAGTTGATCCAGTGGACATATCTTTTCTTATGATTCCCAGGACTTCTGACTTACATAGGAATCTTTGATAACTGCCATTCTCTGAGGCTGAATGAATAAGGCCAGAGAAATCACACCATCTACAGCACTTGCTGGAAATTAATATGTATTAATTAACATACATTAATATGTATTAACATATTAGTATATTAACATATGAAATTAACATACATTGATATGTATTAATATGTATTAATTTAAAAATGTGTGTCTACCATACCCAGATCTAGAGTGGAATTTTATGAACACTTGTAAGAATAACCCAAAATTAATTAACATTTTATCTTGAAAAAATTATCCTGCTGTTAGAGAAACAACCTATCTGCAACCCAAAATTTCAGCCCACATTTTGCTATGTGAAAGGATGCAAGACTTCTTTAAATCATTTTAAATGGACCAAGTGGACATCATGTGCTCATATGAACATCATAGATAGCCACCTAGCACATGAGACCCCTTCACAACAGTCCTGCAAATAGTCATCTGCCCTCCCACTTAATCCTTTCAGATGACAAGGAGCAACTTACTAGCTTATAAGGTGTCCTTGCCATCATCTGCCTTACTTCTCTATTTACCCATGCTTTTGAAGCAAAATAGAACAAGCCTACTTTAAAAAAAAAAAAATAGCCTTTCAAATACATGACAATGGCCATCATCTGCCAGATCTGATCTTTACATCAAGCTAGACTTTTCCAAGAGTCCCAATAGGGTATTTTTTTTCTAGGTCCTTTAACATCTGACACACTTTCCTCTAATCCGTGACCATCTCTCCTGAAACTCCGAAATGGGAACTGGAATCCAGCACAGGATGTGGAGGAACTCTGGTTGTGGGATGTGGTGTGAGCTTTCTTTAGAAACCACATCACACCCTTGGCTACTGCCTTAAAAACACCAGAAAATGAACTGCTTTTCTTTAAGATGTGATATTTCACTTCAAGAGTACACATTATTTGCATTTTTCTTTAAAGTTACATGGACTTAAGTCATTACCTGATAAGCCAGCATTGACCTTAAAGGGACCCGATTGTAAAGGAGTTGATTGCTGTTGCTGGTCAGGAAATGGTTCTTTTGTTGGCAAAAAGGTCACAAGAGGGCCTTTACTTAAGTAAACTAAAGGAAATATCTTTCAAATTGGACACAGTTTTTAGTAGTTGGAGAATAAGAAATTATGTGGACAGCAACTTCCTATATTGGAGGAAAATAATGAACCATGGAAAGAGGTAAACTCACATAAAATTACACTTGCTGTGCTAATTAGGTGACATGCTGCACCAAAGACTGCATGAAATGAAGAGGAATAGAAAGCAACATGCTGTTTTCTTTTCTTTTCACTGGCATATAATAATTGAATGCATTTGTGGGGTACACTGTGATAATTTGATGCATGCGTGCAATGTGTAATGATCAAATCAGGGTCACTGGCATTTTCATCTCCTTAAACCCAAACACACCACTCCTGCAGCTCACCTCCTGATTTAAAAGGGACAGCTCAGTTTTCTCTCAGACAGGGGATATACTTCAAAGAAAGATGTAGATAGAAAGACTGGTTTTCTAATCGAACGAGACACTGTGGCCCACACAATCCTGCAAGGTTTACACTGAGCAGCACACTCCTGCTCTTCAATTAAAAACAGATTTTTTTTTTTCAAAACACTCTCATTTCTAGCTGGGTATGGTAGAATTGGGAGGCTGAGGCAGAGGGATTCCAATTTAGATGACAGTCTCAGCAACTTAGTGAGATCCTGTCTCAAAATTAAAAATTAAAGACTACAGATATAGCTCAGTGGTTAAGCACCCCTGACTTCAATCCCTGGTACCCCATCCCCGCTGCAAAAAATTCTCACTCCTTTTTTCTATTTCTCCTTAAATACTTCTCAGCCACAATTGGCGAAACTACAGATAAAAGGATAAAAACTACTCTACAAAGATTTCCTGACAAAACACAAGTATGCAGCATGGAAATCAGAATGATCATTGTTATTTGTTGGTCGGATCTTATAGATTTTCCACCATTGACAACCTAGAGTGCTGTGGGATTGTTCCAGAGGAGAACCAGGAGGAAGTCTAACGCACACCCCTCAGAAACAAATAGGAGTTCTTGTTTTCATGAAAGCGGTTCCTGGCTAGGCTAACGTCAAGAGAATTCCCTCAAGTTATTATCTGGGGAGACACCTTCACACTCTCCACACACACATGTAAAACTATGTTTCAGCACTTCAAATAGGGAACATCTCAAGTTTGAGAAAAACGTGTGCCATGAGTGATTTGAAGAAATGGTACTAACAGAAACACACTATTTGGCGAAGAGAGTAAATGAGGTTTTATGTTCTATATCGTGGGCCGTCTGAGTAGTCAGCATCATCTCTGTTTTATAATTTTCCCTCCCAAATACCATCATTTTGTCACTTTCTACTAGCTCTGTCACTTCCAATCTCTTCTTGCACTAATCTTTCTGGCCGTATGTCTACACCACAGCACATGACATGAAATTTGTCCCGTGTCCTTGTACAACTCAGAAAGTTAAAGACATTCCTCGTTATGCCTCTGAAGTCAAGGGTTTTAACCCAGGTACACATGAGAATAACCTGAAGAACTTTTTTTAAAAATTTTTTATTTGTTCTAATTAGTTATGCATGATAGTAGAATGCATTTTGACACATCATACATAAATGGAGTATAACTTCTCATTCTTCTAGTTGTACATGATATAGAATTACAACCTGAAGAGCTTTTTAAAGATGCTTAATGTGAAGAGACAGCCTACAGATTGGGAGAAAATCTTTACCATATAACCTCAGATAAAGCGATGATCCCTAGGATATATAAAGAACTCAAAAAACTTAACACCAAGAAAAAAAAAACAAATAACCCAATCAATAAATGGGCAAAGGAACTGAACAGAACAGATACTTGACAGAAGATATACAATTGATCAACAAATATATGAAAAAATGTTCAACATCTCTGGCTATCAAAGAAATACAAATCAAAACTCCTCGAAGATTTTATCTCACTCCAATCAGAATGGCAATTATCAACAAGAAAAGCAACAATAAACATTGGTGAGGATATGGGGAAAATGGTACACTCATACATCACTGGTGGGAATGCAAATTGGTGCAACCATCATGGAAAACAGTATGGAGATTCCTCAGAAAACTTGAAATGGAACCACTATTTGACCCAGTTATCCCACACCTCAGTCTATACCTAAAGGGCTTAAAATCAGCATACTACAGTGACAGGGCCACATCAATGTTTATAGCAGCTCAACTCACAACAGCTTAACTGTGGAACCAATCTAGGTGCCCTTCAACAGAGGAATGCATAAAGACAATGTGATATATGATTTATAATATATACACACACACACACACACACACACACATACACATATATATATTTGATGGAATATTACTCAGCTTTAAAGAAGGATTAAATCATGACATTTGCTCAAAAATGTATGGATTTGGGGAATATCTTGCTAAGCGAAATAAGCCAAACTCAAAACACCAAAGGCCAAATGTTTTCTCTGATATGTGGATGTTAATTCAAAATAAGGGTTGTGGGGGTGGCTAGGGAAAAATAGAGTTACTTTATATTAGGTAGAGGGGAGTGAAGGAAGGGGAAGGGGTATGGGGGTAGGAAGGATAGTACAGTGAAACAGACATTACCTCATAAACATATGTGACTGTATGACCAATGTGATCCTACAATATGTACAATCAGAAAAATGAGAAATTACACTCCATTTATGTATGATTTATCAAAATACATTCTACTGTCATGTACAACTAATTAGAACAAATACAAAATTAAAGAAAAAATGCTAATGTCACCCACCTCACCCTGAGAGGTTCTAATTTGATCAACTGTCTTGGCATCTGTGAGTCTTTAAAGCCATTTGGGTGATTCTATTCTATAGCCAAGGTTAGGAATTATTATTCTGTTGCCCCAACATCCCTGAAAGATGTGAAGCATGTCGTCAGTTAGAGGCTCTCATCTCTGTAGCTATTTTCAAATACAAAAGCTACAAAAAGAAGATTCCTAGAGACAGACCCTTTCTAACAATGAGTCCCAGAACATCCTCAAGAGTAAACACAACTGAGAATTTAAATGTCTGATAAAAGTTGATACTAAAAATAAACACACAAGGATGATCAAGAAAACCCAAGGAGAGCTCAGAGGGGACTAATCCAACCAGATATGAAAACATACTAAGTCTCTATAATGAGAGCAGTCGAGTACTGGCACGGGACAACACAAACAGATCAAAGAAATAGAAGGGAAAGTTCAGAAACAGATCCAAGTTACATTTAAAGATCAAGCAGATACATAAAGGTGATGTGTCAAATCACTAGAGCAGAAAGTAATCTGTGGTGAATAATGTACAACACTGAGATACCACTGGATAGCCACTGGAAAAATAAAATAAGATTGTCTTTCCTCAGACCATAAAGCTCCCTTGAGTCCTGGGCCTTCCTCCCTGCCAAGAAGCTTAGAAACGTTGAGGAACACAGCTGCCTTCTGGTTGCATCGCCCAGGAGCTGCCTCGACCATCTCCATCGCCAAGTTCTACTTGGAAACTAGATAAGGAGTTGGTTGCCAGTTACCTGCAGGGTCTCCTCTCTCCAGAGCGCTCAGGCCACTCCCTGGCCAGCAAAGCCCTCCAACCGAGCTACCTTCACGTGGTAGATTCCTTCTCCTTCAAGAAATGGTGTCAGAAACCTTCCTGGGCCTGGACAGCAGCAGCACACACCTGTAATCCCAGCTCCTCCCAAGGCTGAGGTAGGAGGGTCTCAAGTTCCTTCAACCATCCTGGGAAACAACCCAACCCTGTCTGAGAAGGGGAGAGAGAAAAGGGAGAAGAAAGAGAAAGAAGGAAAGAAAGAAAAATAAATTGAAAGAATGAACGAAGGAGAAATTATTTTAAAGATTTTCTGGTCTCCCAGAGTGGTGAGTGCCGTGGGGTCTCCAGGTGACATCACTTCTCCAGGACCCTCTTCCTGCTCTTACACTTGTGGGAAACCACAATCTAGTAAAATCAGTGGATTTCTTTTTCCTGCTCTCCCCTCTAGCCTAGAGGGTGAGACCATGCCTTAGTCATCTTTGTACCCAGTTCCTACTAAGTGTCTGGCACTTGTTCAACAAAACTGAGCTGTGTGTTATTATAAGCCACCACAAGACATCTTGTGGAAAAAAGAGTGTAAATAAAACTGAAATATGAAACACAGTGGGTGTGAGCAGTAGCTCTCCCTCTCAGAAAGAAAAACAATCCTTCCTTACAAATGCCATTTTGATGCTAATGTCACCAACCTAACTAGGTGTCACAGGAAAAAATCAGGAAGAGACCTTTAACTGATAATGAACTACACAGTTTGATGAAAAGAAAATAAATCTCTGGTGCTGTCTTGCAAGGAGACTGAGATTTTCATCTGAGAAAAGCAACTAATTATTGGGTGCTTAAATGGAGCACTGTCTCATCAAGAAGTAGAAAAGCAGTATATTGAGCAGTGCTGACCTAGGTGACAGCTTACAGTGACATGAAAGCAGATCTTGGCCATAAATCATATTTACTCCCCAGATGTGCACTCTGCTGATGAAAGGTACAGCAGCCATGAATCACCTGAGTTACTGTAGCTGGAGACAGAAGTGTTTTATCCTTGCAAATTAAGGGGCCAGACACTTGATTTTGTCACGTTGGGGGAGTTCATGTCACATTCTACCTCATGAGGTCTGGTGTTCTTCTTCCTCTTGTGTGACATTAACAGCTTCTCTAGAATGTGATTATAAAAACACCATCCCCTTATAAATTTGGCATTTGTGTCCTTATAATACTCCAACTTTGCTGTATTTACCAAGACGGATATTTTCCTTTGTGTGAATTTTTCTCACCACCTCCTAACCTGGAACATAAAATCTATGGCTGGAGCAATTTCTTCCAAATACCTTTCCATTTGGGGACTTAATGGAAATGCTTATCATCGCAACCCCACCCCTACAGATTCAGAGGAGGGTAGGGTTTGGCCCCTGCTCCTGCCAATCTGATGTTACCAATCCATAAGATTAAAGCTAATGTATTAACAGATGTTCTGGTTCTCCTAATATTCAGAAAGGGGACCTTTCTGGGTTGAGTTCAACATTCTTCCAGCGATGACTATCAAAGGAAAAAATATTCTTTACGCCTAATATCACTTCCATTTGAAAACCAGTAAGGTTATGGAGGAGGTGCACGATACAACAGTATGAAAACCACAGAACTTGAAGGCAGAGGTCCTGGCTCAGGCCACAGCACTACTAGACTTTGGGTAAGGCACTTAACTTTGCATTTCAGTGTCCTCACCTGTTTCGTGGACAACAATTATGCAGGGTTGTTATTAGCACCAAATGACTCACAAATCCACCAACGACTGACTTGCCAAACAAGCTCAAGTCAGCAGGCTGATTGACAATAACAGAATTTAAGCTATTGGGCATTGCAGTAATAACATTAAATGGTGAGTGGATCTTTTAAATCCCCTTATTACTCTACCCTCTTTTTTTTTTTTTTAACTCTACCCTCTTAACAGTGAGACTTCTTTCTACAAAATGGACACAAGGTCAAGTACTGTACCACAAAAAATCATCTTTGTCTGTTGTGGTATTAATGCTCAGTAAAACAACTGATCTTGTCACATGGTCAAGTGCACCAGAATAGGCATCCAAGAGCAGAACCTAAAGCACGGAAGAGAACACCAGGGAAATGGAGCAAAACAGGCACTATACGTCAGGAATGCCAGGAGAGGGGTCAGATATGGCCCCATAATTGTTCCCTGGTCTCCACAAAGGTCAGCAAAGCCTATCCTTCTTCAATATCCTTGCCAGAGAAAGAGCATTAGAAAAAAGATTAAGATGGGACTAAGGGGTATAGCTCAACAGTACAACGCCTGCCTGCCTTGGGCAAGGCCCTGGTTCAATTCCCAGTATTGCCAATAAAAAGTTCAGATCAACACTGGCCCCTTCGAGGGTCATGACCCACTAAGCACAAAGTGATAAATGACTGCACAAATTAATGTTTCCATTTCTCATCAGCCCACACTGTCTTATATAGCAGTGTCAAATTGTATCGCTCATATATTTTCTAGTAGAATCTGAGTGCTGAATACTTGGAAAACAAAAAGTTCAATTTTTCATAAACAGGGATAACTTGATAGCCAAATGACTGAAAGGAGAAAACAATGCTTTCAGACACCATCTGCCACGGTCTCAAAGATCACTTTCCTACCTCCTAAGTAAGTTAGTAAAGAGTCTCCTGGTAAATGTGTTTCACACACACCCAAGAACATACAGGAAGTTTATATACTATCAAGATGGCATTCCAGAATTGGTGGGGAATGGATGAAATTGTAAATAATTGGTATTTGAAAAACTGATTAGTCATATGAGAGGGTGGGCTCTACATTCATTGCTTAAGTTCAGACTTAATACAAAAATAAATTAAGTCTTTTAAAGTATGTGGTGAAAACCAGGAACCACAAAGACTAAAACATTTGATTATATTAAAAATGACATTAGAGGGCTGGGGATATAGCTCAGTTGGTAGAGTACTTGCCTTGCATGCACAAGGCCCTGGGTGCAATCCTCAGCACCACACACACACACACACACACACAAAAGACATTACAAAACATATAATATATGACATGGTTAATTTCAAATATGCAGAAGGTTCTACCAGTAAGAATGAAGTCAGTAGAAAATAGTACAAAAACAAAAACAAAACAAAAAAACACCTGCAGAGGAACTCTCTCTCTCTCTCTCTCTCTCACACACACACACACACACACACCACACAAACATGCACATACACACAATTTCTACAAATGCCCAGTAAACAGATGAAAACCTGATCAGTATGAAACAGTAAGGACATGGGATTTTCCCTACTGTAGTTAGCAATGTAGTGTTTTCCAAGGTATGGAAATGTTGGTGTGCACTGTGAATGTGAGAAAAACCAAGACAGACTTTCCGGAAGGCAGTTCAGCACTGCCATGAAGGCGTGAATTATAGTTATTCTTTCACACAGCTATTACACTTTACTCACAGGTTTTTTTTCCCTAAAGAGAATTATCCAAGTGCTGAAAGACATATGTACCAGAGAACTCACCTCTGTTATAATGTGAAAAATATAGAAACCAAATGTCAATAAATGCAAGTGTGGGTTAGGTAAGTTTTGATACAAACACACAAGCATATTTATGCATCTGTGCACGTGGGCTCACACACAGACCAGAATGTTCAACACCCTGAGAACGGGAGTCATTTCTGGGTTCTGGCATTGCAGGTAATTTTGGCTTGTCTTTGTACTTTTTTGTGACTTTCTAGTTTGGTGGTATTTAGCTTCTTTTTACGATGAAAATAAGTCATTTTTACTAAGACAAAGGTCTCCTTTTCTAAAATGACTCCAGTTTCATTAAATACTATCAAAAACAATAAAGAGATGCTTTTCTACTTTGGGAACTAACCACAATCATGACTTTTCTACAGTATCTTTCTCACTACTTGCCCATCCCACCTCTCTGGAACTGCCATCCAAATTGTCAACTGGTAGTCAATCAACTACCAAATATATTAGACATCTGTGTTCAATTGGCAACAAACCAACCAAACAGAAAGTTCAGGCCACGCTTGGCCCTTCTAATGCAGCCTCCAACTTGATAAGCTCGGTGCTGTCTGTGTTACTGTATGGCATAGACTAGACTCTACGGTGTGCAAATCACGTGGCTTTTTTGATTGAAGACAGTTGCCGCACAGACTCACCACACTGTGAGCACCACGATGTTGACTATGAACTACTCGATGCTGAGCCTCCCATTCCCTCAATGTATGTTCATGGCTCACTTCCTATTCGTGTGTTTACGTCCTCATAAACTGGACTTGACTGAGCTTTCTTCAGTCCTGCTCAAAATGTGATCTGTGGACTCTGCTGACCCACAAACAGCTCACAAGTCTGCAAGAGATAAACCCATATTTAGATTTTTTTCTTTCTGGTTCTGGGGAATAAACCCAAGGCCTCATACATGCTGGGCATGTTTTCCACCCCTGAGCTACGTGCCCAGCCTGATATTTAAAAACATTTATAGCAATTTGATGGAGCAATTTTATGCTGTTGAATAAAAAATAAACTGGCTTATATCCTGCATACTTTTTAAAGTTTCATTTTTCTAGTAATTGCTTTCTTTATTTTAAAAAGTGAAAGATTGAAATTTTTTCATTTCCAATTTTTAAAAAATATTTCCTCTCAGTTTGAGAAGAGCTTGCTTATGGAATTTACATAGAGCAGTAATAGATATGATAGAACATTATTTCCCACTGCTAGACTAACAAATTTCCAGCAATTTGTAGGTTAAAACAACAAATTCATCACCTCACAGATCTGTGGGTCACAAGTCTGGATAGACTTGTCTAGTGTCTCTTCTCTCAGTCTCACAAAACCAAAATTAAGGTGTCAGCTAGCTATGCTGTCATCAGGAGGCTGAGAAGATTATCTGCTTCCAAACACATTCACATTGTTAGCAAAGCTCAGCTCCTTTTGGTTGTAGGACTGAGACCCCAATTTCCTTGCTTTAGCAGCACTCCTTGCTTTTAGCAGCTAAAGGTCTACCTGCTCCCTTAGTCTGAGACAACAATGGCACACTGAACTCTTTTCAAGCCTGGAATTTCTCTAACTCCTCCTTCTGTCACATATCTCTTGCCTCCAGCAGAATGTTCTCTGCTTCTAAGGGTTCATGTGCTTACATTAGGCCTACAGGGAAATCCTGTATCATCTCCCTATTTTAAGGTCCACAACTTTAATCACCTCTGCAAAGTCCTTTTGCCACGTAATGTAACATAAGCACAGGTTGTGGAGGGGCGGGTATGAATGAATGCCTTCCAAGGGCCCATTATTCTGCCCACCACAGATAGGGTAAGACCAAGTCCAGGAGTCCTCAGTCATTTGCTTCATGGGGGGAACCTGAAGGCCAAAGCCAAGAATAAAGGCTTTAATGATGAGATGACACACTGGAGGTGACACAGAGGCAAATCAAACTCCCACAGGCAACTGATTGACCAGATGCCAGGAAGGTCAGCCCTTCCAGCCTCACTTTTCCTTGGGTCTCACTGGCAAGTGGGGGTTCCCTGCCTGGCAGGGCTCCATCCCATTAACCTTGAAAGGAAGGCAAGAGACGGGACAAGAATGTACACACAAGAGTGAAAGTAATGAAAATAGAAACTGGTTACTTGTGAGGAAAAAGATGAAGAAACAAAAAGCTGACCGTGATCTTACTCCTTGGGAGGCAAAGTCACGAATAACAAAAGCCTAAAACTTCTCAGGAGTGGAAGAGGAAGCTGAGGAGCTGCTGAGAAGGCTAATAAAGACTGCCGCAGCCTCGCTCCCAAGAACATTCAGTGGGTCCCACCTGGCACTCAAGGTCACGTGGCTTTATCATCTGGTCTCTTCTGCATCCTGACACGCCGTCACTTCTCCTCTCTCAGCTGTCACTTTGGACACCAACTTTAAAATCAACATTATTCTTATTCCTTGACTTTCATCTCTTCATTTTAAATCCAACTTTAAACCAGAACTGGCTTACCAATCTCGTATGTTTCTTCATGTGACAAACCTCTGAATCTTGTCTCTTACCACTGCACCTTAAATTACGGAAACCTGAAAACTGACTTTGCCACAGGACTTTCCCACCCTTTATTCTGCCACAGGACGAGTGTATGATTCTGAGTACAGCCCTCTGCACTTCCCACCACCTAACATTTACACTCGTGATTTTAAATTCCTTTAAATAGGATTATTTGCCAGACAGAAACTAATCACCATAATGTTAACAGCTTTAATGTCCTGCTGGACTTGTGAACTTTGGTTTCCTTTTCTTTTGTTTTTGCTTCCTTCCCCCTTTAACATGTGTACCTGCTAAAATCACAAGCAAGCAAATTTGGTATCAGATGCTTTCTAAGTATTAAATTGATATAACAGTCGAAATTGGGGCGTGAGGTTTAGCTCAGCAGTCAAGCACTTGCCTAGCAGATGCAAGTTCCTGGGTTCAATACCCAAAACACAATTTTTTAAAAAAATTTTAGGGTCCTAATTGGTTATAGTCTCTATAGAAATTATAGCTTGGAGGGTGAGGCAGGAGGATGGCAATTTGAGGCCAGCTTTGGCAATTGAGTGAGCCCCTGTCTCAAAATAAAAACAGAAAGGGCTGGGGATGTAGCTTAGAGGCAAAAAGCTCCTGGATTCAATTGCCAGTACCAAAAAAAAAAAAAAAAATTGAAGAATATTGAAGACGTATGTGTTTAGAGGACAAGGTGGAAGGGTATATAAAGAGCTACCAGCTAGCTGCTTCAGCTTTCATTCTATACAACACTTTCTCCCCTGTCCTTTCAGTATAATCATTCTTACCAAGAATAATTACATTCATTGTATATGTTGTTTTAATTCATTTATATTTTGTAGTTACATGTTGTTTTAATTTCACTACAAACTTTTTACTCTTGACATCTCAGTTATATTTGAAACTTTTTTTGGAGAGGTGGCCCTGGGGATTTAACCCAGAGGCAATTTACCACTGAGATACATCCCCAGCACCACCACCCACTCCCTCTTTTGGAGGCAAGGTCTTACTAAGTTGCTTGGAGCCTCACAAAATTGCTACAGCTGGCCTCGAATTTATAATCATCCCATCTCAGCCTCCAAAGTCCCTGGAATGGGGCATGTGGCTATCTGACAGTATTGATCGCTGTCTTTGAAACATTTGCCTTGCCTTCCCTTATACTATGTTCTTACAACTCTGCCCAAGCATCAGAAGTCTTCCAAGCTCCTAGATTCAAATGACTACCTAAGTTCCAGCAGTTACAAATTTTTCAAGTTAATTCAGAATTTACTATTTGTGCTTTCAATCTGCCAACATGACTTGTGATAGTTTTGAAACATGTTACAACTACTTTTTTTTTTTCCTAATTTGACTTTCTTTTTGTTTTTGTTTTAATTAATTTATTTTGATTCATTGTACACCAATGGAGTACAGCTGTTGTTTCTCTGGTTGTACAGGAAGTAGAGTCACACCATCCTGCAATCATACATGTACACAGGGCAGTGATGTCCATCTCATTCTGTTTTTATTCTTACCCCCCCACCCTGACTCCACCCCTCCCTTCCCTCTATGCAATCCATCCCTCCTCCATTCTTGCTTCCCTTCCACCCCGCATTATGCATCATCATCCACTTATCAGAGATCATTTGTCCTTTGGTTTTTTGGGATTGGCTAATCTCACTTAGCATGACACTCTCCAACTTCATCCATTTACCTACAAATACCATAATTTTATTCTTCTTTATGGTTGAGTAATATTCCATTGTGTATAAATACCACAGTTTCTTTATCCATTCATCTATTGAAGGGTATCTAGATTGGTTCCACAATCTAGCTATTGTGAATTGAGCAGCTATGAACATTGATGTGGCTGCATCACTGTAGTATGCTGATTTTAAGTTCTTTGGGTATAGGCCAAGGAGTGGGATAGCTGGGTCTAATGGTGGATCCATTCTGAGTTTTCTAAGAAATCTCCACACCGCTTTCCAGAGTGGCTGCACTACCTTGCAATCCCACCAGCAATGTATGAGTATACCCTTTTCCTCACCAACACCTGTTGTTGCCTGTATTCTTGATATTCTAATTGGGGTGAGATGAAATCTTAGGTGGTTTTGATTTACATTTCTCTGATTACTAGGAATGTTGAACATTATTTCATAAATCTGTTGATTGCTTGCAGATCATCTGTAAAATGTCTGTTCATTTCCTTGGCCCATTTATTGATTGGGTTATTTGTATTCTTGGTGTAAAGATTTTTGAGTACTTTATAGATTCTGGAGATTAGTGCTCTATCTGAAGTGTGTGTGGCAAAGATTTTCTCCCACTCTGAAGGCTCTCTCTTCACATTGCTGATTGTTTCCTTTGCTGAGAAAAAGCTTTTTAGTTTGACTCTATCCCAATTATTGATTCCTGCTTTTATTTCTTGTGCTTTAGGAGTCATGTTAAGGAAATCTGGTCCTAAGCCAACATGAGGAAGATTTGGGCCTACTTTTTCTTCTATTAGGTGCAGGGTCTCTGGTCTAATTCCTAGGTCCTTGATCCATTTTGAGTTGAATTTTGTACAGGGTGAGAGATACGGGTTTAGTTTCATTTTGCTGTATATGGATTTCAAGTTTTCCCAGCACCATTTGTTGAAGACGCTATCTTTTCTCCATTGTATGTTTTTGGTGCCTTTGTCTAGTATGAGAAAACTGTATGGAGGTTTGTCTCTGTGTCCTCTATTCTGTACCATTGATCTACCTGTCTATTTTGGTGCCAATACCATGCTGTTTTTGTTACTATTGCTCTGTGATATAGTTGAAGGTCCTATATTGTGATACCCCCTTCGCTCTTCTTGCTAAGAATTGCTTTAGCTATTCTAGGTCTCTTATTCCTCCAAATGAATTTCATGATTGCTCTATTTCTATGAGGTCCGTCATTGGGATTTTAATTGGAATTGCATTGAATTTGTATAGTGCTTTTGGTAGTATGGCCATTTTGACAATATTAATTCTGCCTATCCAAGAACATGGGAGATCTTTACATCTTCTAAGATTTTCTTTCATTTCTTTCTTTAGTGTTCTGTAGTTCTCATTGTAGAGGTCTTTCACCTCTTTTGTTAGATTGATTCCCAAGTATTTTATTTTTTTTTAGGCTATTGTGAATGGGGTAGTTTTCCTAATTTCTCTTTCAGAGGATTCATCACTTACGAATAAAAATGCATTAATTTCTGAGCATTAATTTTATATCCTGCTTCTTTATTGAATTCATTCATGAGTTCCAATTTTCTGGTGGAATTTTAAGGCTCATCTAAATAGAGAATCATGTCATCAGCAAATAGAATAGTTTGAGCTCTTCTTTTCCTGTTTGTATCCCTTTAATTTCTTTGGTCTAATTGCTTTGGCTACAGTTTCAAGGACGATGTTGAATAGAAGTGGTGAAAGAGGGCATCCCTGCCTTGTTCCAGTTTTCAGAGAGTATGCTTTCAATTTTTCTCCATTTAGAATGATGGGGGCTTAGCACAGTTAGCCTTTACAATGTTAAGGAACATTCCTACTCTCCCTATTTTTCCTAGTGTTTTGAGCATGAAGGGGTTACAACTTCTTTTATACATCTCCTTTCAATAAGTGGAGCTTAATTCTCCCCACTTATGAGCTGTACTTAGAAATTCATTTCTAATAAACTGTGACATAAGTGACAGTAGATTAGAACATAAAAGGTACTGTGGCTTCCCCCTTCCCCCTTGGATTACATGTTGGGGAGAAATCAGCTGTCACATCACAGACACTGAAACAGCCCTGTGGAAAAGCCCACAAGGTAAGAAATTGAGGCCCCTGACAAACAGCCATGTGAGTGAGACATTTTGGAAGTGGGTTCTCCAGGTACAGTGACACCCTCAAATGACTGCCATACCAGAACCACCTCAGCTACACTGCTCTCAAATTTCTCACCCACAGAAAATTAAATAAGTGTTGGTGCTCAAAAATCACTAGGTTTTGGGATAGTTGTTCAAAATTAAAAAACCAAAACGCTGGTGTTACCAATATTCTGTATTATACTCTCTCTGAAATACCAAGCATTGCTTTTAATTCCTAACTAAAACCCAACTAATACAAATGGCTGTTTTCTGGGCTAATCACTGGCTGGCATTTGGCACTCATTTTTAAAACTTAAGGCTACAAGACTAGACTTTTAGTTATAGCTGTATCATAATTTTAAATGGTTTATAGCATAAACCACTCAACTTTCCATTCCTATAACATGATATATTTCATATATTTCAACTCAACTATCAAACATAAATTTGGCTTAAATGCATATTTTGTTTTTTCTTTCTTTTTTTTTTTTTTTTGGTACTTCTTTTTTGTACCAGGGATTGAACTCAGAGGCACTGGACCACTGAGCCCATCTCCATCCCTTTTTATTTTTTATTTTTGAGACAGAATCTTGCTAAGTTGCTGAGGCTGGCTTTGAACTTGCGATCCTCCAGAGCCACTGGAGGCTCTGCATCACATGGCCATATTTTGTTTTCTGTATATAAATGATCTCACGTGTTCCTTCTCTCTCACTGCTCTCTCTCTCTCTCTCGTCCCCTAATAAATAGCTCCATGGGTGAGAAAGAAGCTAAGGAAACTAAAGTACACTAATATTACAACACAACCAAACTTATATCTAGTAAGTAGTGGAGCCAAACTTTGTGCTCATACACACTGTGATGCTGTCTCTCGTAGTATAAACATCTGATTGCACTTTAAGAACACCAAAATACATAGAAGTTCTCAATGGTTTGACTAAATTAAATAGTATGTTACTTGGTTGACATTTCCTTCTGTAGTACTAAATATCAACACTGTTTTATGCAGTAAATGAAAATTATACACACATATGGGCACAAAGGACCGTGTTTTCTTTAGAAGATGTACCAGATGGCATGTACCTAAACAGCAGAATTCCAGTGAACTCTGTAGATAGCTTTATAATATGGACTGTCATGTCACATATATGATCTACAATTTGCTTCCTCAGACTTATTTAATGAAATGAACATGTTACCCCCTACTTTGCTTGCTTCAAAAGAAACAGAATAAAACAAAACCCCAAAACAAAAGCAAACATTAATACAAATCACATTGAGAAACTTTTATTAACTTAAATTGACATTCTTAGTTTTATCTACCAAGTCCTTTATTTGATACAAACCGACAGGAGTTTCTTACCACAGAATCACAGAGACTTGCAGTCATCATTGTTTTGTAATAATTAAAACAATGGTCAAATAATTCACAAGTTACTTCATTGAAATACTTAAAACAATATTCTGAGGAGTGTTTGAAAGTTCTGTTTATAAATAGTGACTGATGCATAATTATGTATTTGGTGCTGAAGTTAAACACTTCTTATATAAACCCTTGTTTTAATACACTGCTCTACTAATGAGGCTAGTTATTTGATATAATATATTTTAATGCTAAAGAATAAAGCTTTATCATCAAAATTATCTTCTTTATAGGACTCTTATCCAGGCAGAATTTTGTATCCAACAACAATAAACAGTCATATTGCAAGTGACATTCTGTAGAAGAAAGATGGCTGCCAACAAAAGAATATATACCTGCATTATACATTCTTTATGCAAGCAGTCCACTCTGAACAGCAGAATTAAATGTAGACCAAAAGTTTTTAAAGTTTTGTGTGCCTACATGGCAATTACAATCTCCACATACTAAAAAGAACGATAACAGAACACAGTATTTTTAAGGATATAGCACATTTAAACAACTTTAACCCATCCACTGGCTCCTCAGATCAGATTGGCAACTGAAATTTCACATCCACATGAGCTTGCTTGGCTAAGGTCACTATTTCAGAGAGTTTTACAACCTGAAAAGAAAGAACAGAGCATCTTTGTCCCTATTTTCAAAAAAGGGTAAGTTCAGAACTATAGATCAATGTACAATTAATCCACAATCTTTTTCATTTAAAACATCAGGGCTATTCAGACATTGTTATAAATCACATTGCATTCTTATAAGAAACTGACACTAAAATGACAGTCCTCATAACCCACACTTCAATTAAATACTTTCTGATATAGATATTTAGATAATTAAATATGCATATATCTTTTAGATTTTATCTTAAAGAACAGTAAGTATCTTATCGGATACCCCACAATTCAAAGCACATCTAAATAAAAATTTATTTTGAAAAATGTGCATAATCGTAACCTACGATATTGGGGTAGAAATTTGTTGGAGTTAGTATTTTACTTCCTATCAGTAAATTAGCAATTTCTACGCAAAATACCAGAGCCCTCTACAATCTATCTGAGAATACTTACCTATTTCCATATAAAATATCAAATCAGATATATTTAAACCAAAAAATAACTTAGCTTCTCTTTTTCCCACAGAGTATTTTAAAAAAAAAAAGATTTGGGGTTAGAATATACTCAGTGGTAGAGCACTTGCCCACCAAGCACAAGAACCTGGATTTGATCCCCAGCACCTCAAAAAAAAATGGGTTTGAGGATGGACATCTTGGATTCAAATCACCATTCAAATGATTATGACATATGACTCTGAATAGTTTAACTTACTAGTCTGTTTCCTCATCTACAAAAATGAAAATTTTATCATCAAACTTATATTAAACCCTAGGAAAAAATAACCTTTACATGTACATCAGTACTCAAAAAATGGTGGCAGGTAGCAGTTGCTAATATCATCATCATTACACATATTATTGCCATGACATCTATAAGTAAGAAACATTCCAGTGTTACTTCTAAAAACAAAACAAAACAAAAAAGCCCCTAGTAAATAAAAGCCTGCAGTTACAACTTGAATCAATTGTTCATTTTCATCTTGTGTGGTCTATCTGATCAAGGTCCTACTGATTTCTTCCTTTCTTTCCATGGTCACCAAGCTTTATAAAATTCAGGATTTCATTGCAAACACACATTTTCAGAGATTATAACCTATTCCTTACATTTGCCTTACTTTATATCTAATTATTATACTAAACAAAATCTTACTATCCTTCATCTCTTCTCTCATTTATCCCACCCCAAAGTCAAAACAAGCTTTTGGAAACATTTTCTCCCTGCCATTCTCTTGCTCATAATCTTTAATTTTAACTCAGGATTGAATATAAATTCCAAATTTTATTTGGTAATAGGTACTTTCCCAAAGGACATAAAATCATTATTATTCTTATGAAATAATACATTAATTCAGCAAGTCTCAAGAGTTTATTACTAGGGCTAGGGCTGTAGCTCAGTGACTATGCTTGCCTTAAAGGTGCGAGGCCCTAGGTTCAATCCTCAGCACCTTAGTTAGTAGCTTAAACAAGTTAGTAAGACTGTTTCAAAATTAAAAAAAAAAAAAAAAAAAGTCCTGGGGTTTTGGCTCAGTGGTAAAGTGCCCCTAGTTTAAAAAAAGGAAGAGAGGAAGGGAGGGAGGGAAGGAACATATTAACCAACTGCAATGTTGTCCACAAAGAATGTGGACAACAACATAAGATAACCAGGAAAATTGCAATACTGACTAGATTCTTTCTAAATAACCATAATACCACTATTCTATTTAAAACAACAGTAATTCTATTATATCATGATCAGCATTTTATCTTTTATAGATATATAATGAAATGCATGAAATGATAAAATGTGTGGGACTTATTTCAAAATAATCATGGTAAGAGGAAAAGTAGGAAAAAATATAGGTGAGACCAAATTAGATATGAATTATTACAGTTTAAGATGGATCACAGGTATAAGAGGTTCTGAGAAAGATTCTCTTCTTCAGCAAATTCTTGTAGGCTCCTCCAAACTCTTTTTAGCTGGGTCCTGACTTTTGGACTTCTGTGTGTGCCTCTGCATTGTCCGATTTCAGTAACATTTTAGCCAAAATTCAACCTTACCCATGATGTTTAAGTAATTTTCCACCTACTAACCGCCACCCTCCTCCTTGGCTATAAATTCCCGCTTTTCCTTGTTGTTTCTGGAGTTGAGCATAATCTTTATTCCCTTCTGCAAAATGCCATCTCATCAGTCTCTGTACTTATTGTAATCACCCTCCTTAATAAAGTTTGCCTTACCATTTTTAACCAATATGAATAATTTTTAACAGTTCATTATGTAATATTTAGCTGAAGCAATAATTATTAGTAATATTAACAATTAGCTGGTTCATTTTGGAACCTAAAGGCTTCTAAATTCTTTACACACTACAAATTTGTGCTTGGATCAACAAAGCCCATTTACCATTCTAGCAGCTTCATCCAAGTCATCACAAGCAAGGATTTTAAGTCCACTGTCTGCTATCAGTGCCTTAGCATCATCAACTCGTGTACCTGGAAATGATTCATGTAAATATAAATAGATATTGTTTTAAATATATACACAAAAGCATTTAAAATCTCTGCTACAACATGTTGTTATTATAAAACTTCAACATAGGAGTACTTCCATCATTTATCATAAATACTTCTAAACTGAAGAAAATATTACAAACAGAATTATCTCATAAAATATCTCACCTCACCATGTTCATGGTAATTAAGGCAAATCAGAACTCTGGATACAGCAAATAAAAAATATATCAAATTACATCAATCAAATTTATAAACATTTTGACCCCAATGTACAAATTATTTTTAGAACCACAGCTTTTGAATTTTATATTACATAATGCTTTCACTTAAAAGACATGACTACTTGTAAACTCTAATGAACTGAACTCCTTGGAATTATGAATTTCTAAGCAATTAGGAAAAACTTCAAGATACATTTAATACTCACCTTGTAACCGTACCACAACAGGTATTTTAATTTCCAGATCTTTTACTGCCATGACAATACCCTGTGCAATAACATCACATCTCATGATTCCTCCAAAAATGTTGACCAAAATAGCCTGTACCTATAATAAAGTGATTTTGGTATATTAAAATTTTAAAGAAATAAGTATTTGCCCTTACCTCACAGGAAAATACTAGATTCTGTGCCTATTAAAATGACTTCCATGAAAAAATTTTCATACCAAACCATTATATCTATCATCTAGCTCTTAGTCCACTGCCCACCAGAACTTATTTCCACTTTCCTGGGTAATTTCAACACCTGGTTTATATTCTCTTTTCTACTATATCTCCCTAGTTCCACTTTTTCTATTCACGCAGTCATTCACCAACATGCAAAATCTCCATTAAGTTCATTACCTATCATCTCTTCATTCATGCCCATGGATAAAATCAATTTCTGACACAAACCCCTACCAGAATCACTCAACTTGTCCTGTCTGCCCACTCTTGGCTACACTTCACCTCTAAATCTCAGGGCATATTTGGGTCAGCATTCTTTCACCATCACACTGATTATTCTTCTTTCCCCCCACACACACACAACATTTTTTAAGAGGTTTAATTCAATCAGCTACACCTGAGCTTCTCAAGTGTTAAATACAAATGTGTTATAGATATGCCAAAATACTGTTTCCCTCAACCTTACAGCTGCTAGGAAGGCTCTGGGGCAGCTTGAGAATTTGGGTGAAAGGACTCTGTTGCAGGCAACCTTCCCAATCTTTAGGCCCCAATGAGATATTTTCTATGATTGTCAGGTTTTGAAAATTGTTGAGACACACAGCTATATTACACATTCCTTTTCTTTGCCACTATTATTTCTAGACCTTCAGAAAATGAAGCTCGAGAATTCCCAACAGACTAGAACTTGTAGTGAACTTTGGCTCCTTTCTTATTGCCTCCATTTCATTCTGGTTAGCATCAAAATTCACCATGAAACATCATCGAACACTGGACTTAAAAAAGTTAATGGATTTCTACCAAACCACTTCTACCTCAGTCCACTTCAACTAATTACTACCAAGGATCAATTCTAGACTTGGCCAAAATGAATGTCCCCAGAATATCAAATGTGTAAATCCCACTCTCTGCTTTGACCTGTAGTGCCTTTCCCCTCTAACTCCATCAAACCCAATCTTTTCTTCTCAAAATTCTCTAACACCTCAGTATCTTTCCAATCTTCCTTGTCTATCAGCTCTAGACTGACCTTCATCCTACTGAGCAGCCATTCAATGACGCTGTCCCCTACATGCTCAAAACTGTCACACCAATTCCTCCACCATCCCAGTTCAAACACTGCATCTCTGAACAATTCCAGCCATACTTTATCGCTTCCAACTTCAAGTAAAATAAAAAATGTTTAAAAATAAATAAACTCTGAAACACTAACATAATCAAAGAACAGTACAATAATGATTCAGCTGCAATTCTTTCAGCAGTCTGCCTCATGACTTCACCTCTCTCCATAAGCCTCCTGTCCCACTCAAACTGTCTAACATTTAGCATGTAATTTTCCTGACAAAATTCAAACTGGTAACACAATAGATATACAAATATCTAATGAGTAACAATATACATGTCTTCTAGAGTATGATGCTTCATATCCCTTTTATTTCAATAATCACTTATAAATGCATAGTTGTAAATTATGGCACATCTATGAGATAGATTAATACAGACATCAAAATAAGTTTTGGAAAATATATTAGTGCATTGCAAAAAGTGTTCAAGATATGTTAGTAAAAAAATAAATAAAGACTCAAAATACATATGTAACAAAAGATGTATACAAGTTGGGCATGGTATACATGCTGGTAATCCCAATGACTTAGGAGGATGAGATAGGAGGATCACAAGTTCAAGGCCAGCCTCAGTAACTCAGTGAGATCCTATCTCAAAATAAAAAATAAAAAGGGTTGGGGATGTACCTCATTGGTAAAACATCCTTGGTTAAATCTCTAGTACCAAAAAACAAAAAACAAACAAAACCACACAAGTGTGTGAACTGTATAGTATGTGAATTATACCTTATGATAGTTGTTTATAAAAAGATACATATTTTGTGTGTGTGTGTGTGTATTAACAAGCCTTAAAGTAAACATCGAATCAATAATACAGTTATCTCTGGATAGAATTAAAGGTGATTTTTAAAAAATCTTTCTTTTTTATAGCTTTATATATTTTCCTAATTCCTGGGCTTTCATGGTGAACTAAATGAGAGTTACAGAAAAAAATAAATAGGAATTATGGACTTATCTCCCACATGGAAGGCTCCCATGCCAGATCATCATCCCCACTTACTGTATCATCTAATAATTCTTCACCTTGTTTGTTAAATCACAAAGTTAACTAGGCAACTCTGTTAAAAGTTCTCTAATTTTTATTGCATTAACTTCAATGCCTTTTTCCAAACTGTTGAGGTCTTTCGAATTTTAGCTAAACTATCATAACAACATCATCTAATAATTAATGAAGTTACTTCTCACAATTCAAATTCGAAAACATAAGCCCTGCCCTTACCTTTTTATCTGAAGTGATAAGCTTAAATGCCTCTGTTACTTGATGAACTGTGGCACCACCACCAACATCAAGAAAGTTGGCTGGAGTCCCTCCATGAAGTTTTATTATATCCATTGTGGCCATAGCCAAACCAGCACCATTTACTGTCAAGAGGAAAAATGATTTGTGTAAGCAACAAACGCAGAGAAAACAAATTAAGATTAGCAGAGCAAACTCCAACATAAAGACACATAGTACCTAGACAGCCTATATTTCCATCAAGGCCAATATAGTTGAGATCTGCCTTAGCTGCATCTTTGTCCCTTTCATCTTCCTGGGTCCAGTCCTGAAGGTCAAAGATTTTCTTTTGGCGATAGGCTGAATTAGAATCAAAATTGATCTTTGCGTCCATACATAACACTTTGAAGGGAAAAAATTAGAAAACAATTAATGTCAAGATAGACACAATGAACTATCCAACAATCAAACATTGTTTAGGAGGAAAACACACTGTAATTTAGCTACTTAAATATTTCAGTTTATGTTTGCAATGATTTTTTTTTTTTTTTTTTTTTGGTACTAGGATTAAACTGAAGGGGACTAAACCCTTGAGCCACATCCCCAGCCCATTTTTTAATTTTTATTATTTTTTATCTTGAGACAGTGTCTTGCTACGTTGCTGAGGTTGGCCTCAAATTTGCAATCCTCCAGTCTCACCCTCCCAATTTGCTGGGAATACAATCATGCACTACCACGCCATGCCCCAAAGTTGCTGTTTCTACATCCTGAGCACCAGATAAAGAAGCAAAACATTAAAAAAACAAAAAACTACCTCAAAGACATTTAAAAATTTTTTTAACTTTCTAAGGATTTACTTTCCATGTTCCTAGCTAACCCCTTCACTTGGGCCCCATATCGTATCCCCTCTCATCACTGTACATGTTCTAGCAATTCTATCTTTACTAATTAAAAATCCCCTCCCTCACCAGGCTCGGTGGTGCATGCCTGTAATTCCAGCAGCTCAGGAGGCTGAGTCAGGAGGATCATGAATTCAAAGCCAGCCTCAGCAAAAGCAAGGCACTAAGCAACTCAGTGATACCCTGTCTCTAAACAAAATATAAAAAAGGACTGAGGATGTGGCTCAGTGTTTAAGCACTCCTGGGTTCAATCCTCAGTACCCCCCCCAAAAAAAACTCCCCTCCCTCCACTTTTCTAGTGGTTAAATCCCTCCGACTTGCAAATATACTATTATTTGTCTATCTTAATATAAAGATAAAAAAATTATTCAATTCTACCTTCCCCTCCCTCTTTGCTTCCTAAACAGTAGAATTCCTTAGAAGACTTGTCTGTTTAAAAAGAAGGATCAACAAGCTATATGATCCATGGGCCAGATTAGACCTGTGCCTCTTTTTATTATGGTCTATGAAATAAGAATGGGGTTTATATTTTTAAAGGATTAAAAAGAAAAAAAAAGGAAAAGGGAAGAAAAACAAAATAAAAAAATAGCAGAACCCAAAATCATATATGGCCCTTATAATCTAAAATGCTTATAAACTACCAACTCCTGTGCTGAGATTTCTTATACCAAAATGTTCCCCTGCCCTTCTCTCTTATACCCATTCCTATTAGCTTTTACCTCCAGCAGACAACCAAAATGGCTCTCCTGAAGGTTTCTCCTCTAACTTCATCTTTCAGTCAGTACTCTGAACCTTCCTCACTTTTTAATCATAATATTCTCTGTGCAGTTCCTGATGCTGCACAGGGAAACGTGCTGAAAAACACAAGCAGTTTCAAATGCCACACAACACTGGAGAAAGTTTTGAGTCTAATTAATTGCCAACAATAGAAAAAAATCAATATTCTTTCAAAGGAAGGTGAGAGAAGCCATTTCTGCCAAAATGTACAATATATATAATTAAAAGCAGTCAGATGAAACCAAACCTATGATGACCCAGATTTAAATTATGAGAGGACTGCAAAATAATTATTTTAAATGTTTAAGGATTTAAGGGAAAACATGGTCATAACAAACGAACAGATAATCTCAGCAGAAAATAAAATAAAGGGAAAATAAAACCATAAAAGGGAACAGAATGGAAAAATCTAGAACTAGAAAGTAGAATACCTGAAGTGAAAAATTCACTGGATAGCCTTAACAGATTAGTAATGGATCAATGCACCTAAAGAAGGTGTCCTATCTGAAGAAGTGGGGGGGAAACATACCTTGGTGACCTATTGCACAGTATCAAGAAGTCTAACATGTAAAACTGGAAGGTAACAGGGGAAGAGAATGGAGGAGAAAAAAGACAAAAGAAAAACATATCAAGCTAGAATTCTATATCTACTCAAAATATGCTTTAAAAAGAAAGCAAAGGCCGGGTGCAGTGGCGCACACCTATAATCCCAGCACTCGGGAGGCTGAGGCAGAGGATCGCAAGTTCAAAGCCAGCCTCAGCAACTTAGCGAGGCCCTAAGCAACTCAGTGAGACCCTGTCTCTAAATAAAATACAAAAAAGGGCTGGGGATGTGGCTCAGTGGTGGAGTGCCCCTGGATTCAATCCCTGGTACCAAAAAAAAAAAAAAAAAAAAGAAAGCAAAGTAAAAACACTTTCAAATAAATGGAAACAAAATCCATCACAAGCAGATCTACACTAAGAGAAATGCTACATGAAATTCTTCAGGCTCGATGTATGTAACATGTGAAAACTTGGATCCACAGCAACGGTCCTCACCAATCAGGAGCAATTTTGTCTTACAGGGGACATTTGCGAGAATCTTAAGTGTTGCTGGGTAAATGCCCTGTTAAATATCCTAAAATGCATAGAATAGCCCTCTCTAACAAAAAATAATCTGCCCCAAAATGTCAATAGTGCCAAACTGAAAAACCTTATCTATGGGGTAGGAAAGGAGACCAGAAATAGATGAGCAAATGAAGACAATGAAAGTCAGTTTTACAAATGTTGGGTAACAGAACATCAAATATCAAAAATGGTAGAACTAGAATGAACCTCAAAGAATTAGATTGGAATTAGAGGATCAGTACAAATTTCAGAGATTTTGGTTTGTGGTGGTAGCACGTGCCTATAATCCCGACTTCTTGGGAAACTACTGTAGGAGGATCATAAGTTCAAGGCCAGCCTCAGCAACTTGGCAAGACTCTTAGCAACTCAGCAAAATCCTGTATTAAATAAATAAATGGAGCTGGAATATAACTGGGTGGGTAAAGTACCCTGGAGTTTAATCTCCAAAAGCACACACAAAACAAAAAAAATTATAGATTTTTGAAAAAAGATAGACATAAACATGTGTCTTTTATGTATGTGTACACCTCTCTGTCTCTCTCTCTCTCTCTCTCTCTCTCTCTCTCACACACACACACACACACACACACACACACACCTACCTTTTAGCATTTCTTAGAAGCCCTAGAAGCCATGACACATTAACAGCAATAAGCATAGGTCATGTGCACTTCTTGGTGCCTAAATATATCTTTCCACAAAAAGGAACCAGGGCCCTTTGGAGAAAAGGATGATTCCAGATGATTCCAGAGTTATCAGAAAGAAAGTAAATTTTAAAACCCTGAAATAACTTGTTGCACAAAAAGCAGAGAAGTACTCAAAGAAAAACAGGGGTAAGTCAAAAGGACAAAGGAAGTAATATAAAAATTTATATACAAATGTTCACATCAGCTTATTAGTAATAGCAAAATACTGAAAACAACCCAAATATCCTTTAAAGGATGAATGGCTGAGAACATTCAGGTACACCTAAACAATGGAAATGAACTAGTGGCACATGCAACAACCTGGATAGGCCTCAAACAATTATGTGTAGCAAAATAGCCATTCTCAAAAAATTTCATATCCTATGACCACATTTATATACACACTTTGAAAAAGGCTAAATTATAAAGGATGGAGAATAGACTAGTAGTTTCCAGGGCACCGGGACAGGACAGGAAATAAGATGGAAGATATGAATACAAGGATGTACAGGAGAGAGATTGTTTTGTGATGATGGAATAGTTGTGTATTGATTATGATGGTAGTTACACAAATCTATTTATGAGATAAAATTATCTATACACAACCATAGAAAAACTGACCATCAACTAGCTGTTTTGATATACATAACTATATTAAATGCCACCATTGGGAGAAGGGGACACAAGATCCTTTGTACTATATTGTACAATTTCCTATTAGTCTATATTTATTTCAAAATTAAAAGTTAGGCCAGACACAGTGGCATATGCCTGTAATCCCAGGTGCTCAGGAAGCTGAGGCGGGAGGATCATAAGTTCAAGGCCAGCCTGGGCAATTTAGGAAGTATATAAGTATGATAAACATAATTAGGTTATATAAGAGAACGTTCTTATTTTTAGATAATGAAATATTCAGGAATAGAGGAGAATAGTGTCTCCTAATTACTCTCAGAGGGTTCAAAAATATACATTGTTACACATACATAGAGTGGGAGAGGGAAAGAAAAAAAGAAGCAGAGAGAGAAGAGAGAATAATAAAACAAATGGGGCAAAATGTAAAGATTCAGCAAAGCTGAGTAAAGTATATACAGGAGTTCTTTGTACTATTTTATTTCTATGGAAAAACAAAAAGTAAGAGAGGAAAATACCTACACAGCAGTGTTTCAATTCAGCAACACATGATCCATCATATTAAATTAATGTAGGTAAAAAGAAAATGCTGACAATTCTTATGCTTTTATTTTCCATATGAACTGCATAATGACTTTTTCTTGCATAATTCTTAGATACTTACATTCAAGTCATATATTAACTAAGCAACAATTGACAACTTTTGATAATGAATCTTCCCCACAAAGAGCACTACACATTTGCCATGATCTTTGATAAAACTAAGTACAAGACTCCGGGAACATAATTGTACCAATCCTAGAAAATGGCTAGGTTTGGGAAGAGTTGTTTCTTTGTTCAGATGTGGTAACCGAGGAGCCAAAGCTGTGAGAAGTTTGCATGTACACACATTTTATACTCCTTTAAAAGTGAGGCGCATAAGAGACTTAAAATACAATTTAATTTCTGAGGAAGAAACTACCCGTCTCCATGAGAGACAGTCCCAACTTCCATGGCTAAAAGAATCCCAACTCTATCTAGAATTCATAGCTCAGTCCCTCTAGTTAATACTCGACCAAGAAATTAAAAGAAACATTAATTCTTTGGACTTACAACTCTGAGAAAGGAATCTGACTTGGGATTTCTGTTCCTAAGGTCTTTTGGACTTTGCCACATTTGACCTTTAAATTCCAGGTATGTCTTTATGCGGTTTACTTTAGAATATTTAGAGTATCTTAATGCCAATATTTAATCTTATTGTAGAACCTATGATATTCCATAAAATATGATTGGGCACAATCTATGTTGGAAGGAAAAAAAAAAGAATAAATTTTCAGTATTCGGGATAACACTTTCTCCTAGCTGGCATTTGTATACTATTTTGACCCAGTTTAGAAACTTCCAGGAACAAACACATAAGCTGCTTACAGATGCTCCCAGAGACCATCCAAAGGAATATTGGTTGGAGTTGGGAATACTGGCCTCAAAGAGCAACACAGTCCAAATAGATAGCTAGTATCTCCTCCCTCAAGAGCTCTGTGTCCACTCAAATACACGCAGGCCTGATGGCTGAGCTCAATGGGTCAAGAAAACACTAAGGAATGCTGAGAGGATCAAACCTTCCCCACTTTCTTCCTTTCACACTCAAAGGATTCACCTACTATAGCATCTACCCTCTTACTATCTTTGTACACTCACTTATTCCCAGAAGAGGGTACATGGATTACCAGTCTGCTAAATCTGGATGTTATAAAACCATCCAGGTATAATTCAGCTCAATTGTTCCTTCTCTTGGGAGGGAGCTTCCTATCTACAGCCTTTATTTCCAATTGCTATTCCTGAACAGATTCTCTCCCTGAAAGAACTACTCTATTATGTTCTATAGTAGGTGGAGTAGGTCTATCTAATTCTGTAATTTATTTGTCAGATCAAGTTTGATTAAAATTCTGGCAAAGAAGGGAGGGTAATCACTGGAGGACTTTTCAGAGATCCCAAAGATAGCAATGGTATGATAAGCTATTTAAGCAATTTTGTTCAAATATATTCTTTTAAATATTACCCTATGTTTTAGAGCATCACTGGGATATAGAGTAAGTTCCAATCTTACTATGATTTTAACTAAACCAGTACAAAATAAGAGAAATAATTTATTCTATACAGTAGAAATGCTCTCAAAAAAGGTACACGAAGTAATTCCAACTTTAGGTTTTTAAAATGTCCTTAAACTATTATTTTAGGAATATTATAAAAATTTTCCCAAATTTATATTTAATCTTGTCATATGGCAACCTAGTTCAAAAGGAGACAAATATCTATATTTTTAATTATTATTTTTAAAATCAAATATGTACCTTATCAAAGAAACCTCTCAATCTGTAATGTTTGTAATTACATAGTCTACACTGGTCTAAAGTTTCCACTGAAAATAAATAAAGAGGGTACTGGAAAAAATGTAGATTTGCTAATAGAGCCTAAGTTTGGACTCATTTGTCCAAGACCTTCATTTTCCAGTTCCATTGCCTTTGCGACCTTCTGCTTAGACCACAGCTACAGCTTCCTAAAAGATTACCCCTACCTTTAATCCTTCCTACACCAACACTCCAATACATCACTCCCTACCCAACATATCCCTGGCATACAAATATGAACAAATTCAACAGTTGACTGCTTTTAGGTTCACAGTTCATCTCTAGCCCTAGCCATATGCCCCTGGGCAAGTTGCTTAACCTCATGATAACTCAGTTTCCTACAAAACAAGGATAACAGGAGTGGCACCTCCCTGATGTAACTATTACAAATATTAAGTGGACTAAAAGAGGTTTATATCTGTAAAGTGTTTATGACAATGCCTAGCACACAGTAACTAGTGTGGTATTGTTAACTCGGTAAGGGGAAAATAGACTTTTGGAAAAATTTACCATAGGAAACCAAAGTACACTCAGAATATGTCTTTTGTGAGGTTAAAATATAAAACTGTGAAAGAAGAAAATAAAGCTATGCCAAAACATGGGGGCCAGGCTGAAATGCAGTAGAGATTTAAAGGACTAAGGAAAATAAACACAACAATAGGAGAGGATTAACGCCTACAAATGAAAACCAAACTCAATAGTCTCTCTATACTAGAAAATAGCAGAAAAGATCCCATTCATAATAGCATAACCTTCAAAACAGAAATAAATCTAAGAAAATGCCTACATAAAAATAACTAACAAAAATGCTGGATACCTACATAAAGAAAATGATGAGCATCATTTTAAAATATATAAATTAATACTTACATAAAAGGAAAGTAGTTTCCAGTTAGAAAAAGTTGACACCACAAAGGTATTCATTTTCCCCAACTAATTGATAGGATCAATACAATTACAATAAAATAATTACAATTACAATAAAATAAGAATGGCTTGTTTTAAATTTGACAAAAGGACTTTGAAGGTCACCTACACATAGAAATGTTAAAGTCTGAATGTGGTTTGAATGTGTCTTCCAAAGGCTCACATCCTAGAGGGATGGTCTGCAGTGTGGTAGTGTTGAGATAGTGATAGAAACTTTTAAGAGGTGGTGCCTAGTCAAAGTTAATTAGGTCACTGGTGAGATTAATGTCCAAAGGGATGAACAAATAACAGTTCTCATGGAACACTACTTAGTGCCTCTGAGAATGAAGCATAAAAAAAGGGTCTAGCCCCTAAATCCCTCTGGTTTCCTATCCTGCCATGTGATCTTTTAAAAATGCACTCCCACCATTGTGATGCCATCCATAATGGATATGGAGAATAAGAAATTCCCAAAATAATGAGGTCTGAGAAAAAGAAAGGGAGTAAAAATGAAGGTCATTCATTGACAGCTTTCATCTCCCAAGACAAATGTTTTCCAGATGCTGGCTGCAGGCAAAGAGGATATGGTTTATCATCCTCAAAAGAAAACAGTCTCTAGGAGGCATTATCTCCTCCAAAGCAAAAAAAAATCCATTTAGGCACTGTCCACAGACCTTGACCAAAAGGGCCACATTCCTGACTAAGCAAAACTGACATATGTTCACTAGACCACCCCTTTACATAGGTTATATATAACCTATATAAACCCAGTCCCTTTCTTTGTTCAGTGGCTCATTTTCCACGAGAATGCATCCACAGGCACCATTTCATCCCCCTGAATAAAGAGCTGAGATGACTCCTGAGGTTTGCATCCTGCCTGGTCATTTTGTGCTAAGGATTCATCATAAGGTTCTCACCAGAGGCCAAATAGATGGGGCTACCAGGTCCTGGACTTTCAGCCTTCAAAACTGTGAACTAAACAAACTTCTCTTCTTTATACATTAATACTCAGTGTCAGGTATTTTGTTATAGAAACAGAAAGACTAAATACAATGGTTAGTAATTTCACATGCAAGAAACAACTGCAGGACTACAGGTTTCAAGGAGTTTCTGCATGTGTACAAGCTCACATGAAAGCACTGGTGAATTTTCCTTGGGTGAGGTTACTTGCTTTCATGCAATTTTCATCTATTTTTCTAAAGGTCATTGACCTATAAATCTAGGAGAATAAATAGATTAAAACTGACGCTCCTTTAAATATTTTTTTATTGGGTTGGTTTTTAGGGTGATGGGGTTTATCTTTTCCAGCTTAATGGAGGTATAACTGACAAATAAAAATTGTACATATTAAAGGTACACAAATGATATTTTGATATTTGTATACACTATGAAATTATTACATTTCAGTAATAAATATATCTATCACTTTATACATTTCCCTGTTTTTGTGTGTGATGAGAATACCTAAGATTTAGTATCTAAGCAAATTTTGATTATGCATTATTATTAACTATAGTTACCATGCTGTACTTTAGGCTCCAAACATTCATTTTATAACTGAAAGTTTGTACTATCTGACCAACATCTTCCAACTTTCCCCACCCCCTGATTCTGTAACCACTGCTCTCTTTTTCCATGAGCTCAACATTTTGGAAAGTCCATATACAAGTAAATTCATGCAGTATTTGTCTTTCTGTGTCTGACTTACTTCACTTAATAGAATGTACTCCAGGTTCATCTGTGTTGTCAAAGATAATTTCTAAAGAAGGAAATTACTGGTACAAAAAGAATCAGATCTATGGAATCATACTTGAAAATGATAGGAGAGGGCACCAAAATCAGTTGGGAAAGAATACTGTATTTAACACTTTATTTGACAATAATTTTAAAAGCTGGCTATTAGAAAAAAGAAGTCATGCTAAAGTAAAATCTTTAAATCTAGTTAAAGTCTTAAAAGTGAAAAAAAAAAGAACACATTGCAGATGAACAGTTGCTGATCTTAGGAGGAGAAAATATCTGTCAGCATAAAAGTAAGGGAAGTCAAAATGAGATATGAATATATGCAAACCAATAAGGTTTAATATGCCTCCCCAAAATCAAGCAATATTAAACAACAAAAGACAAACTCAGAAAAATATTCATGCCATGTGCCAGACAAGTAACACCCTTAATGAATAAAGAGCCCATTCACATGAAGAATCACCAGAATCTGTCAATATGTAAATAAAGCAAGATGCAAACTGCATACCGTTTGCAATCTCTTCTGTACTTGCAAAATAATAATGAACAAAAGGAGGGGGTGGACAAAGAGAATGGAAGTAAATAAGGATGGAGAGAAAACAAAATTTCCCAGTAAAGGAATAAGATGGGCAGAAATTCACTTCATTATATTGATTTTTTAACCATGTAAATAAATTAAAATAAAAAAGACATAATGACCTCATCACATTAATGAGGAAAACTTTTTTTTTTTTGCATACTATAGGTGGCTGCATAATGACCACCCAAAGGTACTGGGTCCTATTACATTGAACCTGTGAATGTTACTTTATATGGTAACATTTCTACATGTGATTAAAACAGAATTTTGAGAAGAAGAAACATGCTGGATTATCTGAGTGGCCCTAAAAGACATCACAAGTATCCTTGTTAGACAGAGGCAGAGACTGAAATGAGGAGCCCACAGGCAAAGTAATGCCACCAGAAGCTGGAAGAAGCAAAGAACAGATTCTTCACTAGAGCCTCCAGAGAGTGATACCCTGAATTCATGTGATACCAATTTTAGACTTCTGGCCTCCAGAACTATGAGAGAAAAAATTTGTTGTTTTAAGTCATCTAAATTTATAGTAATATGTTATAGCAACCACAGGGAACTACCACATGTAGTTATGGATATCAACAGAAAATCCACAGAAGGAAAACAGTTCAATAAATATGAAAATGTCTCAACACCCTAAAATCAAAGAAATAAAAAACAAGTCGCCCTTTCTTCAATATCAGTTTGACAGAGATTAAACTCAATGTCCAGCAAAATGTGCAACAGGACAGATATTCTGGGTATATATTACAACAAGAAGAGAAGGGAAAGGGAAAGAAGAAAAAACTACCTGGTAAAATATATCTAAAAAGTTATAACTCTGACACGATAATTAAACATATTAAAAATACTCTTACTGTGGGACTGGGAATATAGCTCAGTTGTTAGAGTGCCTGCCTTGCAAGCACAAGGCCCTGGGTTCAATCCCCAGTACTGCAATTAAAGAAAACAAAAACTCTTACTCTGATCCAAAAACCTTGCTTTAAAGACATATGTAAATATGTCTTTAAAAATTTGTTTTTAAAACTATTTAATATGAGAATAAGTCTTCTGCATAGTTTTAAATTTAAAAGGTGAAAAATACAAACTGAATAGACAGTATGATTCCAGTACAGAAAAGGGTGAAATGAACTACATGCAACTTACAAGGGTTTTGGATACTGGAATTGTAAGAGTTCTTTTTTCCTTTATACCTATATTTCTTTATACCTATATTTGCACTTTGAAAATTTTCTATAACAAAAATATAATGACTTTTATTAGGGAAAAAATTACCTCTACACATATATAAATGCATACCAAGAAAAGGAAAAGTCTGGATACATAGAAAAAAAAACTAAGAGGAAAAAAAAATTCCCTTAGCAATAGAATATGGCTACTGAATTTTATAGTTGGAAAGAATTCAGTGGGCTTGCTTTCAATGTTAATTGGTCTGTCTAAAGTTACATAATCAGGAAAATGATAAGAAATGTGTTTTACACAGAAAACTCTTCACTGAATGCATTTTTAAAATGTGCCTTTTGCCTCACTCTTCAAAAAAATTTAATTACGTTTAGTTTTATAAACTATATTATTACAAGAGAATTTACTCATTATTTATACTATCATATTATGACCAACTGAAAATTGATTTATTTGATAAAGAACAGAACCAATTACAAATATAAAAGTGAAAAACAGGCTATAAATGCTTAGGAAGATTAGAATTGCCCAAAGAAACCTGAAACAAAATCAAATAAATTACAACAGAAGCAGTTATTATAAAATATCAAGAAAAAATTTAGACTGGAATAGAGTAACATTTTAAAAAAAACTACACATGGAAGGAATGATGATTCAAATCTGATACATCTTTTAAGCATATGCAAAAGAAAAGCCATCAAAATGACAAGCTAATCTTATTTCTCTAGTGGCTAAAAATACTACTTCAGCTTCTGAACATCACTTGCACAGCAAAGATCCATCATCTCTGAAGTATAGAACTCATGGAGACCCAGATGGCTAATTCCCCAAAACTATAGCTATTTACTACCACCACATTCAATATTCTAAGCATTGCCCAATAAAATCTTCTGCAATGATGGAAATGTGCTATGTGCTACCCAATATAGTAACCACACATGGTTACTGAACACTTCAAATATGACTAGTGTGACTAAGGAAGTAAAATTTTAAATCTTATGTAATTTTAATTAAAATAGCCATATGTGGATGATGGTCATCACATTAGACAAAGAACTCTGATTTCTGTGTGTGTAGGTGTGTCAAGTGTTTGTTTCAATAGTTTCTCTCATATTTATTCACTTTCAATTCCTTATAAAATAAGCATCTGCACAGGAATGAGTTTACTTCCTTATGAGTTCAACATCCTTAGTGAAGCATGTGACAGAGACATAAATGCATAATCAATATTTGATAAAAGAAGATACTTTACCAGCTCCATCTGAATCTTCTACCATTGGATTTATTTCTACCATGGTTGCATCATACTTCAGAAACAGATTATAAAGCTTGACCATGTTTTCTGCTGCAGAATCCACAACATTAGGTGGAAATCCCATCTTTTGTGCAAGCTGAAAGCAATTTGCCTTTTTATTATAAGTAGTATGTATATGCTCAGTCAGCATTAAAATACTATAAATAAAAAACCTTATAGTTTATCATTTAAAAAAAGCAGTATGAGTCACTCATAGTCAAACATTAATCAATGAAATTGCAGCTTTATTACAGTTAAACAAAACTTAATATTCAAATTCCTGACAAGGCAGGTATTATGCTCATTTCACAAATGATAAATGAAAGATCAAGTGACTTAACCATTCACCTAGATTACAATTTCTGTTTATTCCACAGCCTCCATACTGCCACTAAGCCTTATGCCCAACCAAAATTCAAAAGAAGCTTAGATTTTATTAAAATTACATATAAAGGATTATTTGACAATCCCAATGGTTCTAACAATGGCCAAAAGATTAAAACACTCTATTTCACCTTTTAAGTAATTTAGGACACATATAGTCAAATGAGCATTATCCTGTTCATTTAAAAATTTACTAAACACCTGGCTGGGGGTATAGCTCAGTTGGTAGAGTGCTTGCCTCATATTCACAAGACCCTGGGTTCAATCCCCAGCAAGCACCAGCAAAAAAAAAAAAAAAAAAAAAAGATCTACCAAACACCTAATATATACCAAGCACTGTGCCCAAAACCAAAAGATACAGGTATTAACCCTCTAACCTAGTAGAAGAGTTTATAGTCTTGAGCAGAGGTTTCCAATTAGAGATATCATAAAGCTTTTTATACAACAAAACATCAAGATCCCAACCCACAAGTTCTGGTTCACAAATTCTGTAGTGTACCAAGCATCTATCACTGTAAACTTTCATAAGCAATTTTGAAACACTGCTACAGAGAATATATATCTATATGTTTATCTTAACAGTGCCACCACTGCTCAGGAACACTATGGAGAATTCCTTCCTCATTTTCAACTGCTACCTAAGCCTACAATACATTCTTCTGACTTCCAGTAACAGAAAATCTTAAACTCTGAGATTAAATATGATTTTTGCAAAGAGTCAAATGCCAATAAATAAAGTGACTGACCAAGCAAAGAAATGTAATTTTTGGTTAAGATGTTTCAAATAAAGAATAATAGAAAATAAAGTGCCATTTCATTGCACGGCTGTGACTCATTACTTTTATAGGCTTAAACATTTGAGAATTGCAACGTAATTCTGATGAATCATTATGACATTAATTTGCCAGCACTGTGCTAGGCATCATTTCTGCTCATCATTCAAAATGATATGTAATCTTAGAAGATTCTTGCAAGTATTCTTGTAAATCAAGTATTTTCCTCCTCATCTAAATTTTACCCTACAGGGACCACTCTCATACAACTACCTAACGAGTCAAATCTCTGTCCCCTTTAAACATTTATACCATTCATTTGCCTAAATTATTGGCTTCACTATTCATCAGGAAAATATCCCTATGTCCTTTAAATCTTGTAACAATCAAAATTCTTGCTCTTGCTGTACTTTAATACCATAAGCTTATTCTGGCATTGTTTTTTCTAATGGAAGATTAATTTCATTCAAAGTTTAATATTCAAACTTTTATGAGTAGTCACTTATTTTTATAATCAAACCAAATGATTTAATTCAACAGCAGCATTAAAAATATTACCATGATTTTTAGAGAGGGGCTGAAGGAGAACAATACAGAAAAATGGTGAAATTATAAGCAAACATTTACTGTGTATGTGGATACTCTGGAAGGAAATCCATAGACTTCCTGAGATTCTTAATAGTGTCCATATATACCCCCCCAAAAAAAAACCATTGATCTATCATAGAGATACATGAGAGAGTCTCCCTACCATTCTGTATAATTTACGGAAAATACAGGAGACACAGGAACATTTGAAATGGCACACTGGGAATATACAACTCAAACTTTGATAAATGATAAATGATAACCACCCCAGTTTCTTCAACAAATAAACTGAAAAATGATGGAAAGAGTGAGAAAAGGGAAACATATGAATTAGAAAGAGACCTGCAAGACATATTAGCCAATAGCAATGAAAGACCTTATATGGATCATGACTCAAACTATGTAAGAAGCAATAATCTGACACAATTAGAAAAAACAGAATGACAGGATAAGCGATGATATTAAGGAATTATTGTTATGTTACTAGACATGGTAATGGTATAGTGACACTTTTAAAAGAATCCTTATCATTTCATATATACTGAAATGTTTATGGAGGATATGAAGAAAAATATTGCAGATATTTCCAAAAACTGCAATTTCAAACAAGACACTTATCCTGACACTCAGAAAAAAAAATTTGTTTTGACAATTATTTCATTTACAGAAAATTAATTATCTTTCCTTAAGAACTACAATTATCTAGTTACAAACTAAACATTTTTCAGAATATAACATACCCGAACAGCTTGTTCCTTTTTGATGCCTTCTATAATATCAACAGGTTCTTTAACTATGGCATCAGGAGTCTCAGCAGCAACATCTTCAATGTTAACACCACCTTGTGAACTTCCTATTAATACAGGACCCTGGCAAGAGGGGAAACAGCCAAAACATTTAGATTTTATTTTAGATTCATCAATAAAACTTTAAAAATTATTTGTACACATGATCAAACTTAAACATCTACTATTTCCTACTCATTTTAAATATTACTTAGAATTTATCTTATCTCCCACACAGTGTCCTTTATAAATGCTTAACTAAAACAATGGAAAAGTAAAAAGGAAGACAAAGATGATGACTTGCCTGAGAAGAAAAAAATTTAAAAATACACACAAAAACTTACAGGAAAATACATGAAAAAAATAAATAAAATCATATATTAAATATAACCTATGCATTTTTCTTAAGAACTAAAGAGACATTAAAGTATTGCTTAAAGTAGAAACATCAGAAAATCATGATAAGGATTAACATTTGAAAGAAAAAGTCTAAGGAAAAGTTGTGGGTTTTCTGAGCTCTAGCTCTACTATAGAAGAAAGCTAGACACCTTGAAAGAAAAGGGATAGCTCTGGCTATTATCATGAACAATGTAAAAAAAGGGGGGAGGGGATATAAATACAAATAATTAAATTATTAACTTTTAAGTTCCCTAAAATCAATCAAACAAATCTTAAAGCAAATTATCTAATAGATTTGATAATCCATGCAAAATAGGGAAACGGTAAAATTCCATTATCTAATCACATAGGAAAATACTGATCAATGGTGGGTTATATATATGTATATATATACTGTTAATTAAAAAAAAGGACATAAAACCCTAGAGTACATTCTCAACTGTTTTTTAACATAATGTGTGACACAAAGGTGAGAAATAAAACATAAAAAAGATGTCATTTTTAAAGTATCTATTTTCAAAAAAATATATAATAAACAATCTTACATTCAGAAAAGAAGAGCATGACTTCTATTAAAAAAAAAATAAAAATCTAAAGGCTAATCTCACTTTTCTATCCTAGGACCTACTGTTTCCATAACATACTCAGCTTGAGATCACAAAAGAAAACACAAGCCTTCTCCCCTGGGAGTGAAAGAAAAGAATGGAACATATTTCCAATACTCTGGCGCTTCAGGAGCTGTCCAAGGGACTGGTTTCTGTCTCACCTGACTCCACATGCAGATGGGGAACCAGCATACTTTGGATGTCTGGGGGCCACTGAGAACAAAAGAGAATGCAGAGGTTTGTGGCAGCACCAGAAAACTTGGGTACCCTCGCCAGAATCTGACACAGCTCACCATGATTGAGAAAAAGTACCAGCTTATGACTTTTTATCTATACTACAAGAAAATAGAAAAAGAACAACTAAACCCCAAGTTAGCAAAGGAAGCAAATCATAAAAGAAACAAAGATTCAAAACCAACAGGAAAAAAATTAACAAAACAAAGAGCTGACTTCTTGAAAGACTAGCTAACTCAACCAACCCTCAACTATATTAACTGGGAAAACAAAAGACTCAAATAACAAAAATCAGAAATAAGAGAGGGGACATTACAACTAATAACACAGAAATAGAAAGGATTATGAGATTACTATGAACAATTATACACCAAAACACACTGCATAACCTAAAAGAAATAGGTAAATTCCTAGAAATACAGTCTACTACTATTGTTTGGATGAGTGTCACGCAAAAGGTCTGGTTGTTGAAGGTTTGATCCCCAGGGCCATGCTTTGGGGAGGTGGTGGAACCATGAGGAAGTGGAGCCTTGCGGCAGGCCCAGAGGTCACTGGCGACACATCCTTAAAGGGGATCATGGGCCCTTGGTATTCCTTTCTTGCGTCGGTTCCTAAGTTGGTAATGTTAGCAGTACACTGTCACCCCACTCCCCATTGTTGTTATCTTGCCCAAAACAATTTGGCTGCCAGATCTTAGACTGGAACCTCCAAAACTATGAACTAAATAAAGCTTTTCTCTATAAGTTGTTTATCTCAGGTCTTTCAATATAGTAATGTGAAGCTGACACACTTACCAAGACTGAACCAAGAAGAGATTTAAAAAAACTGAACAGATCTATAAATAGGGATGACACTACATCAATGAATAAAAAATCTCTCAGCAAAGAAAAGCCCAGGAAAGGACTGCTTCACTAGAAAATTCTACCAAACATTTTTATAAAGAATTAATTCCAACTCTCCTCAAACTCTTCAAAGTAAGTGAAAAGAATGGAAAACTTATAAACACATTTTATGAAGCCAACATTATCCTGAAACCAAAATCAGACAAAGACACTACAAGAAAAGAAAACCACAGGCCAACAACCCTCATGAACACTGGTGCATAAATCCTCAACAAAATAACAGCAAACCCAATTCAATAGCAATTAAAGAATTATACATCATAACCAAGTGGAATTTATTCCTGGAATGCAAGAATGGTTTGATGTATGAAAAATCAAAAGATGAAGACAAATACCACAATCATTTTAACTGATGCAGAAAAAAATAGTAGACAAAATTCAACACTTTCAGGATAAAATACTCAACAAATTAAGACTGAAATTACTTTAACATAGTAGTGGCCATACAGCCAACATCACACTAAGTCATAAAAAACCAAAGCTTTCCCTCTAACACCAGATACAAAGGTTGCCAACTCTTGCTACTTGCATTTAACATAGTACTAGAAGTCCTTGACAGAAAAATCTGGGAAGAAACAAAATACAAACCTCCCTGCAAAAAATTAAAATTACCTCTTTCACAAGTGAGATAATACCGTACATAAAAAAACCCTAACAATCCCAAAAGGGGAAAAAAAAAACTGAATAAACAAGTTTAACAAAATTGCAGGAAATAAAAATGAACAACCAGAAATCAGTTGCATTAACATATTAAGAAGATTGTATCCCATGACCAAGTTGGTTTGGGTTTTATTCCAGAGATGCATGGATGGTTTAATATATACAGATTAATAAATGTAATCATCACATAAAAAGTTAAGGATAAAAATCACTTAGTTACCTCAGTAGATGTAGAGAAGGCCTTTGACAAAATTCAGCACCCATTCATGACAAAAACACTAAAGAAACAAGGGACAGACAGAACCTACCTCAACATCATATAGGTTATATATGAAAAACCAAAGCCAATCTTATAGTAAATGGGGCAAAACTAAAAGCATTTCCTTTAAAATCTGGGACAAGATAAGAATGTCCACTCTTACCACTCCTATTTAATATAGTGCTAGAAATTCTAGCCAGAGAAATTAGGCAAGAGAAGGAAATAAAAGGGATAAAAATAGGAAAGGAAGAACTAAAATTCACTGTTTGCAGAGAATATGATTCTATACATAGAAGATCCTAAAAATTCTAACAAAAGACTGCTAGAGTTAATAAATGCATTTGGTAAAGCATCAGGTTACAAAATCAATATACAAAAATCATTAGCTTTCGTACATGCCAACAATGAATCTGCTGAGAAAAAAATCAGAAAAACAATTCCAATCACAAGAGACTAAAAAACAAATACCTAGGAATAAATCTAACCAAAGAAGTGACAGAACTCTACAATGAAAACTCTAGAACACTGAAGAAAGAAATTGAAAAAGACCTCAGAAGATAGGAAGACCTCCCACGTTCATGCACAGACAGAACATTGTTACAGTGGCCATGCTACCAAAAGAAATATACAAATTCAATGTGATCCCCATCAAAATACCAATGATTGCCTTCACAGAACTAGAAAAAAAAGTCCTAAAATTCATTTGGAAGAAAAATAAAAGGCCCATAATAGCCAAAGTAATTTTAAGCCAAAAAAGCAATACTGACAGATCACAATACTTGACTTCAAATTATAGTCCAGAGCTACAGTAACAAAATCTGCATGGTACTGGCAAAAAAAAAAAAAAAAAAAAAAGACACATAAACGAATGGTATAGAAGACATAGAAACAAGCCCATACATCTACAGTCATCTGATCCTTGACAAAGGTGCCAAAAACATACACTAGCCTTTTAAAAAAAAATGGTGCTGAGACAACTGGTTATCCACTAGCAGAAGAATGACACTAGACACTTATCTCTCACTCTACACAAAAATCAACACAAAATGGATGAAAAGCTGGGTGTGGTGGTGCACTCCTATAATCCCAGTAATTTAGGAGCCTGAGGCAGGACGATCTCAAGTTCAAATCCAGCCTCAGCAATTCAGCAAGGCCCTAAGTAACTTAGCAAGACCTTCTCTCAAAATTTAAAAAATAAAAAAAAAAAGGCAGGGGTGGGGAGAGGGCTGGGATGTGGCTCAATGGTTAAGTGCCCCTAGTGGTTCAACCCCAGTGCCAAAAATAAAAATAAAAAAAAATCAAAGACCTAGGAATTGGACCAGAATTATGAAACTCCTAAAAGAAAACAAAGGGCCAACACCCCAGCATATAGGCACAGGCAACAACTTTCTCAATAGGACCCCTAAAGCTCAGGAAACAATGCCAAGTGTTAATAAATGGGATGGCATCAAATGCAAAAGCCTTCTGCACAGCAAAGGAGGCAATTAAGAATGTGAAGAGAGACCCTACAGAATGGGAGAAAAACTTTACTAGCTACTCTTCAAGAATATATAAAGAACTCAAAAATTTTACACCAAAAAAATCAAATAACGCAATTAGTAAACATGCAAATGAATTAAACAGACACTTCTCAAAAGGAAAAATACAAATGGTCAACAAATACATAAAAAAATGTTCAACATTATTAGCAGTTAGATAAATACAAATTAAAACAATACTGAGAGTTTATCTCACACCAGTCAGAAAGGCAGTCATCAGGAACACAAGCAATAATAAATGCTGGAGAGGTTGAGGGGAAAAGAGGGGACTCGACACTGTTGGTAGGATTGTAAATTAACACAACCACTGTGGAAATGAGTATGGAGACTCCTCAAAAGAGGAACTATGTGAACAAACCATACCACTCCTTGGTATTTATCCTGAAGAATTAAAATCATCACACTACAGTGATACATGCATACCCATGTTTAGAGCAGCACCATTCACAATAGTCAGACTATGGAACCCGACTAGGTGTCCTGCAGCATATGAATGGATAAAGTAAATGTGGTACCTGTACACAACTGAGTCATAAAGAAAAACAAAATTATATCATTTGCATGAAAATGGATGAAACTTGAGACCACCATAGGTTTTCTTTCATGAGGAAGCTAGAGAGGAAAAAGGAAAAGAGAGGAGGCAGATCTCATGAAAATCAAAGGGAGATCAGTAGAGGAAAAAGACCAGTCAATGGAAGGAGCTGAGGGAGGTGGGAAGTGCTAGGGAGGTATACTGGCCAATTTATATTGTTAATATTATGTGCATGGGCAAATATATAATAATAAATCACATCGTTATGTACAATTATAATGTACCCATAAAAAATGTGGGAAAAAAATGAAGTCGGTTGCATTTCAGTGTATTAGCAATTAACAATTTGAAAAAGTAATTAAGGTAACAATCCTATTTGCAATAGATTCAAAAAGAATAAAATATTTAAAAATAAACTTAAGGTGGCTTATTACCGAAAACTACAAAACATTGTTGAAAGTAATCAAAGAAGGCACAAACAAATGGAAAGATTCCTGTTTTCATGGAAAGATGCATATTGTTAAAATGTGCCTATTACCATTTTCAATCTACAGATTCCAGGCAATCCCTATCAAAAGCCCAAAGGCATTTTTTTGTAGAAATAGGAAAAAACAAAACCCACCCTAAAATTCATAGGTAATCTCAAAAGACTCAGGATAGTCAAAACAAACTCTTAAGAAATAAAAAGCTAGAGGCCTCAAGCTTCCTGATTTCAAAACAACATAACAAACTATAATAATCAAAATAGTATCATAATGGCATGAAGACAGATGTAAAGACCAATGAAAGAGAAGAGAACTCAGAATAATCCCTCACATGTATGATTAAATGATCTTAACAATGGTGTCAAGGATACATAATGTGGAAAAATAGTCTCTTCAACAAATGGTGCAGGAAAAATTGGATATCCACATGCCAAAGAATGATGCTGGACCTGTATCTTACACCATATCCAAAAATTGACTTAAAATAATCAAATATCTAAACATACAAAACCCAAAACTATAAAATTCCTAGAAGAAAACAAAGGAAAAGGTCCATGACATTGGATTTGGTAATGATTTCTTATATATGCCACCCAAAGCAGTAATAAACCAATGTGATTATGTCACTTAAAAACTTCTACACAGCAAAGGAAATAATTGACAAAGTGAAAAATCAATCTACTGAATGGAAGAAGATATTTGCAGACCACACAGTCCAATTAAGAAACGGACTAAAGACTTGAACATTTGATATTTCTCAAAAAAAAAAAAAAAAGAAGAAAGAAAGAAAGAAAGAAAGAAAGAAAGAAAGAAAGAAAGAAAGGAGGGAGGGAGGGAGGGAGGGAGGGAGGGAGGGAAAAGATATACAAATCACTGGTAAACTTTTGAAAAGTCATTCAATATCACTAATCCTTAGGGAAATGTAAATCAAAACCACAATGAGATATCACATTACACCCTTTAGGAGAGCCACTATCAGGGGAAAAAAACAGAAAATAAGTTTTGACAAGAATACGGAGAAATTGGAATCCCTGTGCACTGCTATGGAAAACACTTCAGGTACCTCAAAAAATTAAAAATTGAAGTACCAGTAATCCCACTTCTAGGTAATATCTAAAAGAACTGAAAAAAGACCTTAAAGAGATATATGCAGACAGACCCATGTTCACTGAAGAATTATTCACGACAATGAATAGGTAGAAAAAACCCGAATATCCAGCAAAAGATGAATGGATAAAGAAAATGTCATATATACATACAATGAAATATCATTTAGCCTTTAAAAATGAAATCCTGTCATATGCTACACCATGAATGAACTTTGAGGACATAAGCCAGTCAACAAAAAGACAAAAACTGCCTGATTCCATTAATATAAGGTATTCTAAAACAATCAAACTCTTAAAAAGTAGAATAGTTGTTACTAGGGGTTGGAGGGACTGGGGAAGATAAGTTGCTTAATGAATAGAGTTTCAAAGATCTGCCACACAAAATATGCATATGGAAAAAATGTATGTACAATACTGCCATACTGCACTCAAAAATGGGTAAGATGGGAAAGAAACAAAGGAACCAGGAAATTGCTCTCCACCAAAGAAACTAACCAAATTATGTTATGTGCATGCAGAATATGACATAATGAATCCCACTATTATGTAAAATTATGATGTATCAATAAAAATAATTTTTTGAAATGGGTAAGATGATAAATTTTATGTTGTGTTTTCACAATTTAAAACATTTTCTTAAAATAAAAAAAACTGCCAGGCGCGGTGGCGCATGCCTGTAATCCCAGCACTTGGGAGGCTGAGGCAGGAGGATCGTGAGTTCAAAGCTAGCCTCAGCAACTGAGTGAGGCCCTAAGCAACCAGTGAGACCCTGTCTCTAAATAAAATATAAAAATAGGGCTGGGGATGTGGCTCAGTGGTAGAGTGCCCCTGGATTCAATCCCCAGTACCAAAAAAAAAATAAAATAAAATAAGAAAAACCTCTGAACCCCAGAAGCCTAGTGATATTGTCACACATCTAAAAGCCAGGAGGGTAACATATTCTTGAGAACAAAGAAAACTTCATATGTGGCACCCTCCCAAACATTGCCCTATATGTCCCTCCATTTGGCTGGTTCTGATTTGTATTCTTTGGCTATAATAAAACTGTAATCCTGACAACAACATTTTCTCGAGCTCTTTAAGTCCTTAAATCAGAGCGATAGTGGGTATCCCAGAATTTGTGCTTAGCTGGTCAGAAGTAGGGAACCCCAAACTTGAGGCTGGTGTCTGATGTGAGAAGTATCACATGCAGGACTACGCCTTATCCTCTGAAATTTGGTCTAACTCTGAGTACTTGGTATGAGAAGTCATTACAGTTAACTGCTCCCCTACCAAGGTTTTAAGTAACAGAAGTCATTGAGCCTTCTGAAACTAAAGGAGAAAACACGAGCAAGTTTAAGTAGAGAAAATGCTTGTAATTATAATCTAATTTTAAGATCCTCTATAAATTTCAAATGGAAGGGTATTCTTCATTTCCTCTCTTGCAAGGCAGTTCATAATTACAAGTTTTTACAAAGATATAAAGAACAGGAAAAGAGTCAGATTTAAGAAGAGCCTGTCCAATTATGAACATGCTATTAAAGTAGGATGTAGATAAATTAAATCTACAAATAATCACAAAATATATTCGATATAAGAAGTAGAGACCAACCAACTTCCAAAGTATTTGAACATTTATATTTTAGTTTTAGTTTTCGTTTCAACATCAACTGATATAAGACATGAAGAGCTTCAGAGAAGGCAGTGCTAGTGGCAGGAAAAAGATAACAGTAAACTCTCTAAAATAATAAGTATCTAAAAAGATTGTAAAGTTAGGGTTAAGGTTAAAAAAAAGTACATATAAAACTATAACATATAAAAGTGAACAGTCCTTATTTATATTAATTCTACAACTACTTACATTGATAAAGATTAGTTAAAACAATGAATATAGATCTGAATTTGAAAACCAATACAGAATATTAGTTTAATTTTTACACCTTAATAATAAATTTTCAAAACGAATTAGTTTCAGCAAATAGTTGCAATTTCAAATAAATCACTAATGCTATTTTCACAATCTTAATCTAAATTTTTCTTATTGGTTTTGCAAAAATGTTTACCTTAAATGAGGTCTGAATTTAAAAGCGTATGATAGACCAGGTACATGCCTATAATCCCAGCGGCTCAGGAGGCTAAGGCCTTAAGCAACCTAGTGAGACCCTATCTCAAAATAAAAAAAGGCTGATGATGAGGCCCAGTGATTAAGCACCACTGGGTTCATTCCCTGGTACCAAAAAAAATTTTTAAATAAAAAAATAAAGTATATGATAAAGCACACACTTAAGGTAATAAAGATATATTTTTAGAAAAGAAAATTTTGGAATTGCTGTAGCACATTTTATATCTATTTCAGGCGACATTAAAAACTGACACAGTAAACATGCCATTTTCAGCAGACTGTAATGTTTCAGTAGAAAAATGAAAGAAGCGAACATGATTTGTTAAATTAGATTTGTACAAGTCCCGAAGTAAGTGCTAACAGGCACTAGGCAAGTGTTAAAAAATCTGATTTAACAAAAATACCAAACAAAGTAGGCACTTAAATTGATTTTTTTTTCGTACACCAACCCTGTCGTAGATATATGTCCAAGTATCCTGATATGGACACTAAAGACCAGTGGAGTTTATGATTCATCTCCTAAAAACGGGTAATAAAAGCAATTTTTAATGATTAGGTAATCTGTATGCATAAGATTTTAATTAAATCAAAATTCTCTTTTTGTTTTAGTTTAAATAGATTGATTTTTGTTGTTTAACAGAGACCTATCTAAAGGGATTTCAAACAAAGATTGGCTATGCCCCAAAAAGCAACAACCACAACTCTACACTGGAGTACTGTGATATCAGAGAACATTGTAATATCTTTGGCCAAATAGTTTCACTAATATTGTACTATTTTTAGCCTTAATTATTACAACCATGTATTACTTTTACAACTGAAATAAAAACAATTTTTCTTCAACAAGACTCAAATAATTCTCTGAAAATTCAAGTTCTTCGAATGAACTAAAATTTGATCCACATTCCAAATGTTCCAATGTATATTTAATAACAAATTCCTTTTGATACATTGACTGCAGTCAAGATGATTACTCTAGATAGGATTCCTATCTCAATTTGTCCAGACCTTTGCACCTTGCTTCTGGGTATAACAAAAGTAAAAACATAACTAAAGAAACAATAGGTACTGATAAATAACATTAATGAAAAGGAAAAGAAATTTTAGTGAAAATAAATAATAGTGTAAAAATATAGTTTCTGTAAAATTGTATAGTATATAAGATTTGTGTCATTTAATTTCTAAAATAACTTAAAAACTAACTTCTACCACATAAAAACCTATAGAGATAAAACTATCTCTAAGAATAAAACATTTTATCTTGTATTCTGAGTGGGTTTTTACTACCACCTAGTGTTTTACCTTAAGAAATACTTTCCTATAAAAATTAAAAATTGCAAAGGACACTTTTACTTGAAAACAAAACTGCAGGGGGGAAAACAATACAGAAAAAACATCCTGGGGGTTTTTGGATTTGTTTTTGTTTTTGTTTTGTTTTGTTTGAGACAGGGTCTTGCTAAGTTGTTAAGGCTGACCTCCAACTTGAGATCCTCCTGCCTCACCTCCCAAGCCTCTGTGCAACACTGCACCTGGTCTAAAAACTGCTACTTAGAAAAAAAAGAAAAATGTCCCTCTAATACAAGGCCTGTAACTCTTGAAACTCTGAAACAACTAGAACAAAGTATAGGGGAATCATTTCAAGATATTGATACAGGCCAGGTGCAGTGGCATATGCCTATAATCCCAGCAGCTCAGGAGGCTGAGGCAGGAGGATTCCAAGTTCAAAGCCAGCCTCAGCAACTTATCAAGGCCCTAAACAATCAGTGAGAACCTTTCTCTAAATAAAATACAAAAAAGGGCTGGGGATGTGGCTCAGCAGTTAAGTGCCCCTGAGTTCAATCCCCAGTACCCCCTCCTCCTGCAAAACAAAACAAAACAAAACAAAAAAAGATATTGGTAAAGTCAATGGGTTTCTGGATAGGACTTCAAAATCAAAAATTAATAATGGTACACATCAAATTAAACAGCTTCTGACAGCAATGGAAACAACATAGTAAAAAGACAACCTACAGAATGTGAGAAAATGTTTTTCCAGCTATTCACCCAACAGAGGGTTAATATACAAAATATATAATATAGAACTCAAAAACCTTAACAACAAAAAATCAAGTATTCCAGTTAAAAAAAATGGGCAAATGATCTGAATATACATGCTCAAAAGCAGTGTAAATGGCCAATAAGTCTATGGGGAAAAAAATCCTCAATATTATTAGTCATAAGGGAAATGCAAACCAAAACTATAATGAGATACTATCTCACCTGAGTTAGAATGGCTATAATCAAAAAAATTAATAAGTAAGTAACAAATGCTGAAAGAGACATGGAGAAAAATAAACCATTATACATTGTTGGTGGGCATGTAAATTAGTGCAGATATAATGGAAAACAGTATGAAGGTTCCTTGAAACACTAAAAATGGAAGTACCATATGATCTAGCTATCACATTCCTGGGTATATATCCAAAGTAAATGAAGTCAGCTCAGCATAAAAAGGAGACACCTACGTACCCATGTTTACTGTGGCACTATTCACAATAGCTTAGATATGGAATCAGTTAGGTGCCTGTCAACAGATGAATGGATAAAGACGTTAGGAATAAAATCCTGTCATTTGCAACAAAATGAATGGAACTGAAGGACTTCATATTAAAGCAAAATAAGCCAGACACAGAGAGACAAGTTTCTTCTGTTTTCTCTCACATGTATAAACTGGGGGTGGGGGTGGGGGGAGGGCCGCCTGAAAGTAGAAGAGGGATTACTAGGGAATAGAGACTGGGAAGGGTGTCAGTAGGTCTGGGGCTGTGGATTTAGAAGAAAATATGGTTGGACATACATGATAGATGCACAATTATGCATGTATGAAAATATCCCAATGAATCCCATCAATCTGTACAATTAATGTGCTAACAACAATAAAGAAAAGCTACTTACTAAAAAAATGTAATAATGAACATCAGTATTTATTATAAAGGAAAGATGCCTGTTATATGTAAAATTTATGTAAGAAAAAAGATTAAAAAACATTTTTAAAAAGTTTTTTTTAACAAAAAAAAAACATTTTTGTAACCCTTAAAATCTATTACTCTAAATTATATGTAATATTCTACATCAAATCCTCATGAGGACTTCCTAGTATATACCCAGTTTGTTTCCAAGAAAAGCTGGTTAACAGAGATTCAGCTTATAAAACCTAAAAAATGCATTCAAAGAGGCAGACAATTATAGTATAAAATGATTAGCAATACTCTCTCCAAACTCCAGGACTGTGAAAGGATTTTCATTGAGCTTGATGCCTATATTCAATGCTAGAATGTTAGGTTCCAAAAGAAAGGATAGCAGAATTACAGTCATGTTCTTTAAAACTATATTGTTTGCTAATTAATGCCACCTTCAATTTACCAAGTACCAAATCATGTGGTGAAACAGAAACCAAATGGTAAAAAATACCCAGAGGTGAGAAAAGAAAAAGATGAAGCCATAGATACACATTTTCTTACTGGATTCTATGCTAGAAATTACTTTCTGTCCACTGAATCTCAGAATCTAAGATAATCCAGAGATGATTTAAGTTGATCTTAGTGAATTAACAATTTGGAAATTCCATATTTATTAGAGCAGGATTTTTCCTATAGCACTTCTTTTTTTTTTTTTTTTTTTTTTTAAAGTACCAGGGATTGAACCCAGGAGCACTTAACCACTGAGCCACATCCCCAGCCCTTTTTTGTATTTTACTTAGATATAGGGTCTCACTGATTTGCTTAGGGCCTCACTAAGTTGCTGAGGTTGGCATTGAACTTGTGATCCTCCTCTCTCAGCCTCCCAAGCCTCAGGGATTACAGGTGTGTTCTGCACCCAGCTCAGCATTTTTAATCACAATATTATGTATCAAATGTTATAACATTTACCATGCTGTTTTTAAAATGACATAAATTTTGTGCTCATGACATATACAAATGGATAATGCATAATACTTTAAAAATCTTTCCCATATAAACCTATTCAATTTTGGTAAATGAATGTAATAAATTCGTCCTAATTGTTTCATGTCTATAGTTACTCACCTGAAATGACCTTTCCATTGTTATTGCAAAATAGTATTCTCTCCTGGGATATTTTCGCTCACAGACCAAAACTTGATTGCATATTCTGCCCTTTTCTCCTGTTTGCTTGGTAAACAATTTTTTCCCAATCATCTGTGAGGAAACAGCTTTTGCTTCTTCTGGACTAAAATAAGAAAAAGAACTCAAATTCCTCTGTCTTCCAATTTGAGAATAATACACATCATACTAAAACCTTATGTCATTTAATATTTAAATCTCAGTATTTTTATCAGTTCAGTTAATCAACCTTTAATAATGATGACTTTTCTTTAAAAAAAAATATGACTTACGAGAAAACTATCTTTACTCCACCTTTAAGGCCACTTTCAAATGTTCCTTTTCCTCTACCACCAGCTAAAACCTGTGCCTTTATCACAACATCTTTTGAACCTAGAAGAAAAACATTTCTATTAGATACCAAGCAGGGAGCCACATGCAACACACAGTATTTTATTTAATATGCACAGTGATAGATGCTAATAATGTCTTATTTGTTCACAATATCAAAAAATGAGACATTCCATGTATACAGACTTTCTAGAATCAAAAACTATAACATTCACCATCTAAAAATTGATAACTTTTAAAAAAATTAGTCACTCAAATAATTTCTTAAAGTACTATTATATTGAAAATAATTTAACTACTCTTTGACATTTCAAACAGCTAGCGCTTTGGAAAGTATTAAAAATACAAATTTGAAACTCAAATGTTTTCTTAATGCCTCCCTGTCTCTCTAATGCCTCACATGTAAACTTGCTATCCTGAGAAAATATAAGTTATAAATGCAGTTTGGAGAAGGAATATGCCATAATTAGGGGGGATATTACCAGTACTGGTACTGATTAAACTCTGTAACGGAAAGCCCTGTTGATACATATTATTGAGCAATAATAATATGAGTACTTATCAGGGGTTAATAAGATATCTGTATAAAAAATTACAGATGCTGTTTCTAAGTCTTGTGCATATTTCATAAATAGTCTGAATTTTTCTTCAACAGATAAACTGACAATTCTCCCTTTTCCTCCCCTAATTTGCTTTTTAAAACCAACAAACTAGCTGTTCAGCCTAGACACATTCTTTATCTCCCAGACGCAGAATTGCAGAGCTCCTCATTTTGCCTCTTAAAGCATCTTGACTATTCTGTCAGTGCAACATCAATGACTATATGAGGGCAAAATAATTAACCTTTAAACTCAGAGTTAAGGGTTTCATTTTATTTGTTATAGCCCAAGCACAAAATAGTATGAGATATACAACTACTCCATAAACATGCGTTTGGACAGACTGAAGATGGGCAGTACTATGGGGAAAGGTCATGCACATATTGTGCAGAATAAATCAACCAGAGAGGTAGGTAGAAAATGCAGTTTGTGATGAAATAAGAAATGGCTTAAATTTTAAACTTAAACAATTGTTACAAAAGAACATCTAGGGAAAAAATGATGCAAGTTAGCCTACATAGGAAATGTTTATTACTTAAATCAGAAGATGGCCCTATAGTCAATCAGGAGGGTGTTTTTTAAAAAAAAATAGACTCCTTCTCATACTCCACAATCGTTAGAAGATCATACTAGTTCAGTCTTCAAAATTTATCTGGAATCTCAGCTACTCATCACCAGTTAGGCTGTGGTCCCAGTCATCATTATCTCTCTCTGGATGACTGTCATCCCCCACAAAACATTCTTGAAGCAGTAGCTAAAGTGAGCAAATCATGCTCTATTTAAAATTTTGCACTGAACACCCATTTCACTCAGAATAAAAGCCACAGTGTTTACAATGGCTTACAGACTCCTACATAACTCATCTGACACCCTTATCCTAAACTCCTATGCCCTCCTCATTGCTTTCTACCCTCCAGCTACATTAGTCTCCCCAGTGTTCCTGGACATGTCCCTGCCAGCCTTTAGGACTTGGCTGTAGTGTGCCCTCTGCCTGGAATACTTTTCATTCAAGTGTCCATTTGGGAAAGCCCTCATCTCCTTCAAGTTTTTCTTTAAATACTAGATTTCCCATGAGGCATTACCTGATCACCCTACTTAATACTACAACCTTCCCACCTGTGATCAAAACCCTTTCCCTAATCTACTTTTATTCCCCAATAGAATTCATCACCTTCTAACACAATATATAATCTTCTCATGTACATCATTTGTTGTTTTGCTTCCCCACTAGAATATAGGCTCTAGGATGGCAGATCTTTGTTGTATTTGTTGATGTTTAGAAGTTTCTGGAAGGGTTCCCAGCACATATTTCACTAAATGATGACAAAAAAAAAATATGGCAGATATGACATTACAAAAATGGGACAGAATTCTTGTAAATCTAGACTTTACCACTGCTCTTACCAAAGCTCAGAACTGAAAATACCAGCCCGTAATCCTGCAACTTAGAGCAGGATTATGATTTAAAGCATTTTGTTTAGATAAGATCAACCCTATTCAATAGGCTATTCTCTATCATTCACAAGTATTTCTATGTACACTATTAGGTAAAGATTAGAGTTAATTTAAAAATTGCATTAAAACCAATAACTTTCTTACTGAGAAGACAACCAGTAGTTTCAGGGAATACAGAAAATTAGAGAAATAGTGTCCAAAAAGGAGCAGCCACTATTTATTTTACCTGTTGCTGGTTACCTGCCAAATCCTGATTTTCTAGTACTTTAAAAATATTCAGCCAGGCCTGGTGGCGCACGCCTGTAATCCCAGCAACTTGGGAGGCTGAGGCAGGAGGATCACAAGTTCTAGGCCAGGCTCTGCAAATGAGCAAGGCCCTAAGAGGTCTAACTTAGTGAGACTCTATCTCAAAATAAAAAATAAATAGAGCGGGGGATGTGGCTCAGTGGTTAAGCACCCCTGATTTCAATCCCTGGTACCAAAAAAAAAAAAGAAAAAGAAAATCCACATCAAAGTGGCATAAGTTCTTTTTTTTTTTTTTAATTTAGTACCTAATTTTTTGGCAATTGCATAAGCTTCATCTGATGATTTTGCCACATATCCTTTGGGAATGGAGACACCAGCTTCTTGCAACAATTCCATACTCAGGTATTCATGGAGTGAGAGATTCCTTTGCTGTTGCTGCTGTATTTGGAGTCCATGGTTATTAAACAATCCAGAACTTCCCAGAACCTAGAGAAATTAGGGACATATTTATGTATGAAAATAAGTAGGCAGTTATTGTTAAAAACACCTTCTTGAAATATTTTGCTTATATAAAGTATTTGGTTCATAAGCATAATAAAACTGTTATTTTAAATCATCAAACTAGAGTACCTGAACTACAGCATAAAACTGAAAACTAATCCATTAGCTAATTATCAAACATTATCCTTGCAAGATTTTTTTTTTTTTTTTTTTACTTTTACACACAGCATTTTGATTCATTGAACACAAATGGGGTACAACTTCTCATTTCTATGGTTGTACATGATGTAGATTCACACCATTCGTGTAATCATACATGCACATAGAGTAACGATGTCTGTCTTATTCCACTATCTTTCCTTCTCCAGACCCCTCCCTGCCTCATTTCCCTCCACACAATCCAAAGTTCCTCCATTCTTCTCTTACCCACCCAATCCCAATCCTTCCAGTTTTAACTATTTCCTCATCATCTCAAGTTCTTATCTTACATTTGAGCTTTACTAACACCTCTAATGGTCATTTTTAACTGAATGGCAAATTCAGCAGATATGAAAACAATTTCATCTTTTCCACTAAACCAAAAATTCTTCCCAAATTTCCCCTCTCTACCATTCCTCCAGCACCTAACAAATCACCTGGCACTGGATATGAAATGACTAAATGATTTGGTACCATTACTTTTTCATATGCTCAAGATTCAGAAACCTTTGCTTCATCTGTAGTAGATACTGTGGTGTGCTGCCCAGATCCCACCTTCAGGACCAAGGCACTTATAGCTCTACCTGCTGGGAGGGAGTGCTGACTGCTGACAGCTCTAGGTGAGTCCTCTCATTGGCATCTTCTTGGCCAAAATCACACCTACTTCCTATTGGCAGCTTGCACACTCTGACATCAGTAGGGGTAGAGGGAGGAATTTTAAGACCTGGCACCTCATTCCAATTTGGGACAATTTAAAAGAGCCATCCTGGTTGCAAATCTCCCATAGGAATGGCAGGTCTCTCACAACTGCACCAGTTCTACTCCCATTACTCAATTCTCCTGTCTTTCCCACAGGTTTTGATTCAGAGATCACTTTCCAGTAGATTTCTTTCACAGGACTCTTTACATCATAGTCTTCAAATCTCAAAACCAATCTGCAACACGATCCTTCAAAATTATTCCCTCACCTAGGACATCTTTTACAAGGTCAGTTCAGGTGTGTGTCCTTCACAATTGGAGTGGAAAATCTTTCAAAAAGGCCAAGTAAAAACTTAACTTTTCAATCTATGCAGAATATTCATTCATCATTCGAATATTTATTGAGCATCTACATATTAAAAATGGAGCAGTAAACTGAACAGTATAACTCTATCCCTTAAGGTTTACATTCTACTGTATATGAGCAGAACACTAGGGAGAGACAGACCATAAATAAACATTATGCCAGATGGCGGTAAGAAAGAGTAAAAAGAAAATAAAGATGAGAGAGTGACGTTTTATACAGTGGAAAAGAAAATTAATATTTCCTGAGTACAGCTGATTCAGAATTACTCTTACAAAAAATAGGAAACAGCTTGTATCTTACTGCCCAGAGAGAAAGAAATATGAGGGCTAGACTTTCAGTTTTCTGTATCAGGACCACAACATTGAAAAGCTGAAGAAGGATGAACATCAGCAAGATCTCCATCATGTCTTTGTCCCAAAGCCTCCACCAAGTTCCCAGGCTTAACCTATCATAAAACATGCTGAAACACTTCATCCTTTTTTCAAACTTCTCAATTCTATCACCTTTGCAAAGTAATATTCAGAACAAATTAAGTACTATATAAGCCCTGGAAGACTGCAGTGGAACCATTTTTAAGTTTTAGCCATACACTTTCATAATCTCCACACAGAATGCAATATACTGAAACATGGTTCATATGAAACACAATATCATAAGAACTGAATTCAAAGGCATCTCATATAAAGTCTGCTTCTTAAAGTAAGATCATGATCTGTTGCATCAAGATTAAATCTGCTTCTAAAAACCCAGATTCCTGGGCCCTGATCTCATCTAAAAAAATCAGAATCTCTGGACTGGGCCCAAGGAAACCTACATTAATAACAATTCACTCAGTTGATTCTTAAGGACTCTACAGTATATAGTGACTAATTTCTGATTCATTTGGTAGGCTAAAATCCTGGCTAACATTTCAGCTGGAGAACTCAATTCCTTGATTTACTGTCATTTCAATAGTAAAGTCAGCATCCTTCCAAGCTTTTCTGAACATCTATCTTCTGACCTAGAAGTTTCATGCCTGAATATGTATCACCAGAAATGAGACTGATGTCCACCAAAAGACACATAAGAATGCCAGTAGTAGGCTTTTTCATAAGACAAAAACGGTGAATAACCTGACTGCCCATCAACAGGGGAACAGATAGTTTGTGTTACATTCATAATAGGATGCTAAATAAATAAACAAATAACAAAAAAAGAACTATTGCTCACCTATCAGTAGATTAACCTCACAAACATAATGTCGAAGGAAAGAAGCTAGACACAAAAATACATTCCTATATGATCTCTTTTTATACAGTTCAAAACCAGTCAATATTAGTCTATAGTGGCAGAAGTCATAACTAGTGGTGACCTTCTGTAGGAGAGTATTGAAAAAGAGAGGGATCATAGAAGTTTTCTGAGAGCTGAAAACATTATACACCTTGATCTGGATTGTGCTTAAAGAGATGTATACGTAAACAAAATGGGGGGGTAGAGAGTGAGTAAACCTGGCAAAAATTATACATTCAAATATTTTTTGAATGTCAATATAACAGAGAGTGTGCTAAATAAACAAATCCGACTTGGTCCCAGCCACAGAATTCACAGACATGTAAACAAACATTAGCAATATATACAGTAGGTGAGTCACTGGTAGCACCTAATTAGCTAAATTAATCAGAAGAAAAGATTCCTATCCCCAGAAAGGAGAGGTTGATCAACTAGTACAAAGTTACATTAAGACAGTAGGAGTTAGAAAGTAGAAGTTCTAGTGTTCTATCACACAGCAGGGTGACTGTGATTAACAACAATGTATTACTTATTTTAAAACAGCTAGAAGAGAGGATTTTTTAATGTTCTTACCACAAAGAAATGAAAAGTGTATACAGTGATGGATATGCTTATCCATTATATAATATACATATACTGAATGTATACATGTATTGAAACATCACACTAAACCCCCAAAATATATACAATTATGTGCCAACTAAATAGAAAATAAAACTTTAGAAAAAAAGATTCCTACTGCCAAAAGATTACCAATTCCTGGCCAAATCCAAGAAAATCTCTTAATTATATGCTCATAACCTGGACTATTTTCAACAAAGAACAAAACACCAACAGGATGAGGACTAAACAAAATGTTGAAGAGAAATGTTAAACTCAAAGTGTGACCTTGAACATATTTCCTGGGACTATGCACTTGTGTCCCCATCCACAAAAGACTAAGGTCTCTACAAACTCTACAGCTAAATTTCTTTTCTTTTTTTTTTTTAATTTTATAGTTGTCAATGGATCTTTTATTATTTATATGTGGTGCTGAGCATCACACCCAGAGCCTCACACTTGCCAGGCAAGGGCTCTACCACTAAGCCACAACTCCAGGCCCCTACAGCTAAATTTCTTAATAACAGGGTGGCAAAGAAGAAAAGTTGTTATGAAGACAATATGTAAGGCATCACCATACAGAGAAACAAAGATTTTTTAAAGGAATTTCCAAAAGAACAAGATTATGATTAGAATGAAAGCATTCGTGTTCTCCAAATCCCCTTCCTCTACAAACTAGGCAGCACCCTTTAAGAAAGTTCAAGGCCAAAAATAAGTAAAAACCACTTCTATTTGGAAACAAATACCCCTAAGCTGAAAGTACAAACAGCTTAAAAAAAATAAAAAAACTATGCATTTATCGTTATGTCTGAAAAGTTACTTCAAAATATAACCTAAAACTGTGGGACTCATTCAAGATGCCAATCATACACTCTTCCACAGCTTCTTGGTGTAAGCACAGAAAAGAAGAGGCCAATTTTATGTTCTTGACGTTGTACAGCAGACTCAAGGACTTTGGCTTCTGAACCTGACAGTTTTGAAATTAAAAGTTCTCAGCTTTCACCTTACCTGCTAGGTTACCTGACCCAAATTACTTGTTCTCTTAGCCACAGTCACCGTGTCAACCAACGATACAGTTCTTTCTCTCTCTCTCTCTCAGTGTTGCTTAAAAACCTAATGAGCTTAGCACAGTATCTGATACACTATAAATACTCGAAAACAAAACGACAACAGTGGCTACTACGTTACAGTCAGTCCAGAAATCAAGTGATACAAAAGACTGTTTTTCTTCCCCAACTGTTGAACTTCTACTAACAAACAGAACAATATACATCAATACTTCAGGGAGGGCAAGTCGGCAGTCACTGCCGGTCGTCTTCAGTCATTCCGACCTGTGACAGCTCCCCAGACACGCAAAGTACACTTGAAGGGCATTCCCCCCTGCCCAAAGAGGGGCCGCAGAAGCCTCGGCCGGCCGCCCGGGACGAGGGGTGGCAGCAGAAACCACCCGACCCCTGCACCTCCACTCAGAGCCCGCCTGCTCTCCATCGTCCCTTCGGAAGCCAGGGGAGCAGCAGAGGCAGGACCTCCTAGCCGACTGAGGGCTGGAGACGAGCGGCGCAAACCTGGGCCTGCTTGCAGTTCCTGGCGAGCCACACTCCCGGGCAAGCCGCCCACGGGCCCGGCAGGGCACCCAGGAAATGTCATGTCCGGTGAAGTGACCCCGAGACGGGCCCTGGATCCCCTCACATCTCGCCCACAGGGGTCACGGGTCCCACCTCGCCCTTTCTTCTGTCGACCCTTGAGGTGAAATCAGGCGGGGCAGCAATACCTGGGCGGCGGCCCAAAGCGCCGTCCGGGGCCGGTGACTCCTAAGGGCAGCGGCGGCCAACAGCCGGCTGTAGAACATGGAAGCCGCCATTTCTGCGTTCGACCCGGTACCTTCGCTCCTCGCGCAGGCGCAAAGGCGCGACGCGACCCGAGGCGCAGCTGCTCCCGACGCGCTCGCCGCCCCGCCCACCACGCGCCGGAGGCTGGGCCTCCGGTCAACTGAGGCTGCGGGAGTGCCCGTGCCGGGGAGAGGCAGGGTCTTCCCTGCTGAAAGTAGGCTGGATTTGGCCCCGAGCGGAGCTAACTTTGACCTTTGGAACTTTCACTGCAGCCTCGATATTAGACATGAATCCTGAAGGCAAGGTGACGCTTTCTAGCGAATTGCAGTGGAAAGGCGCCCAGCGCCGCCGATTATGTGACCTTAACTTCTTTGAGCCTCAGTTGCATCATCTGTAAAATGAGGTTCATTCAGGAAATGATTACTGCCGGACGCGGTGGTGCACGCCTGTATTCCCAGCTACTTGGGAGACTGAGGCAGGAGGATCACGAGCTCAAAGCCAGCCTCAGCGAAAGCAAGACCCTAAGCAACTCAGTGAGATCTTGTCTCTATATAAAATGCAAAATAGGCCTGTGGCTGTGGCTCAGTGGTCAAGTGTCCCTGAGTTCAATCCCCAATCCCCACTGCCCCCAAAATTACTGTATGTCTGCTTTGTCACAACACTGCGTCGATGCTGACACAATAGTTAAAAAGGTAAAGAAAAAAAGAGCGCTTCTGACACTCTGAAAGAAGACAGATGGGTGTCACTTGTTACCAAAGCTGAGAGCACACTGAAATCAGCCGGGAAGCTTTCTAAAAATAAAATCCCCAAGGCCCCGCTGAGGGGAATGAGGACGCCTGTATCTCTCAGCTCTCTAGGTGTGTTGGGCGCACATGGCGTGTCCCTATGGAGTCCGACCACTGGACTAATGAAGTGGTACCTGTTTCACTTACAGCGTCATCGAGCTTTAAAATGTGTGGATGCAATTTCAGTGGTTGCCTATCCACTAAGTGCTTTTTGCAGCTCCCAAAATCTCTGTGTTCTTAAACTTCATAAAGACAGGACCTCCTTATGGACTTTTTAGTTCCATTTGCACTAGTGGAGGACTGACCTCAAGGCTTCTTTCATCATCAATAGATATTCTGCACTGTCAGAAACAGGGGAAAGGGAGAAACAGACATTGGTAGTTCGGACTATCTCTTCCTTCACCTTCCTACTGCTTATTATAATCAGATAAGGTTTGGATAATCTGGTTGAAAGGAGGACAAGGACATACCAGTTTCCGTCAGGAACACAAATCCCATCATATATAAAGAGGGCGTAGTTCTTGTCAAGCCAACTTTAAAAAAAAAAAATTTATAATAAAGATGGCCCTCTAGCCATCACATACAACCATACAGCCACCTAAGTTCAAGACCAGGTGTGTTAGAGACAGGTAGGTAAACCCAGAATAAAGCTCTGTACCTCCTGATACTTTATTAAAAAAAAAAAAAAGAATTCAAGAAGGTAGAATGATGATGGGCCTCCCACCTGCTATCCTTGTTATATTTTTAGGCAATCTGGAACTGGAGGATATTATGTTAAGTGAAATAAGCCAAACACAGAAAGACAAGTACAGTGTGTTCTCTCTGGTATGCTGAAGCTTAAAAAGTTGACTCAAAAGTAAAATAGTGATTACTAGAGATTGGGGTGGGGGTGAGTATAGAAAAGGGAGATTGGATTTGATCTGTGCATGGTATATCATGTATAGAAATATCGCACTGAGCCCCATTAATATGTACAGATAATGTATTCATTTATACTTTTGAAACTGAAATTGTTTTGCCCAGAAACTACTTTTTTCACAGCAAAAAAAAAAAGGACTGCACTTCTGCAATCCTTATATACAAGGATCTTAGAAACTAATAGTGGGCATACAGGACAGCAGAATATAATAAGTGCATTAGATGTTGAGTTGTTTTTTTGTTTGGTTTTGGGAGCTGTGAGGAAGAAGAGAAAAATGAATTGTTCTTCACATGCAATAGAATTCCTGTCTTTGATCATTTTATATATTTGCTTCCACTAGGACAGTAAGGGCACAGGGTTGTGTTTGCAGGAAAAAGGGAAAAGAAATTTCCTGAGAGGGAGAAGATTTTAATTTTATCCCAGTCCTTTAAAATCATTTTAAGTTTTTATACCCTTCACATTTTAATGCCCAGAGACAAAGACTTAGCTGATGTGTCTTATTGTTAACTTGGGAATTTATAAAAGTACAAAGTACTGTAGAAACAACACCATGATATTTGCTTACTCAAACTTCTACTTAGGGCCAAGATAAAGAATAGCCATTTATTGAACGCTTAGTCACATTCCTGCGTAAATATTCTTAATAGTCCTGACAACAGTTCTCCATTTTACAGAAGGGAAAATAGAGCCTTAGAAACAATATGTTATTTTCTTAGTATCACAATATTTACTTTGGTTGCTCCCCAATTCAGCATGGTAGGATGAAAATTTGAGATTATAACTGAGATTCATGCCCCTCTTTTCCATTTTTTTAACCCCCTATCTTTCATACATTTAATTAATATCATTTACTACCTAAAGGAAAGAATGATGCAGGATAGGTTTTAAGTTCCAAATAAATATATTGTGCTTTGAATTGCAAGATACTGAACTTTGAGTGTCAGAGGTCAAAGTCCACAAGGACTCAGACTCCTGAAAAGTTTTCATGTCAGAAACAGAAATGGAATTATCTCACCCCTAGGGAGAATGGGGAGAGGAGAATAAGAAGGGGAGCAAGAAACTTAGTGATGGTTCCTTGAGAAGGATTCCTGTGCTGTGTACTCCCAAGGGCCACTGTGTCTAGGACAAAGGGCAAGTCCACCCCTAGAGAGATTTGGGAATCTAGAACAAAGAGCACTGAAGGGACAGCCAAGACTGAAAAATCTCTTGAGCACGGGGAAGGAATGGAAACCTAGCAGGCTGGTGTTCCCCTGTAGGTGGAGATAAATCACATTGCCAGGATTTGAACCTACCCAACAGAGTGGGGAGGCCTGAAGGGTTTTCAGTGCTCTTGAGAACTGTGGAGGAAATGTGGTGGTTCCACGGGCAGAAACGTGGAGGTTAGACCTAAAATGAGCAATGCCCAGAGCAGATGGTAAAGGGGATATGTCAGTAGACACGGCCTTAGATAATAACACCAAGGACTGGATGTTCCCTTTGATCTATCATTACATGTATTTCCCAGATGTAAGGAGGATGGAGAGAGCATAGATCCTGATTTAACAGAGGTTAAGTTTCTGGCATTTGGTATAAGAAGGATTAATGCTAGAATGCAAGTTCAGATGTAGAAAAATAAGCCATAGTTCTCATACAGGTGAACATACAGAATGAACTTGGTATCATTGCATCACTGGTTCTCAACCCTGACTGTATCCAAGAATCACCTGGAAAGCTTATTTAAAAATATCTTTGCTTGGGCCCCATCACCAAAGATTATAATTTAGTTGTCTGTTGTGAGACCTATGGTAGTATTTTATAAATGTTCCTCTAGTATGTCTAATGAGTACTCCAGAATGACAACCACTCTGGTTCTGCTCTTTCTACTGTCCTCTCCTTCTCATTGGAAGGGAGCAGTCAGTAAAAGAGGAAGTCACCATGGATAAGCATTGGATTTAAAGTCCTTAGATCTAGATTTGAATTCCAGCTGTGCTACATGTTAGCTGTGTAGTCTTAAGCAAGTCACTTACCCCTTCTGAGTTTCAAGTTCCACATTTGCTGTAAAGGATGAATTAGTTTCCCATAGCTGCTGTAACAAATTGCAGTTGATGACTTAAAAAGAACAGAAATCTATTCTTTCACAGATATGGATTCTGGATAATGAGTCCAAACTCATTATCACTGGTACTGTTCAAGGTGTCAGCAGGGCCATGTTCCCTCTGGAAGCTCTAAGGGAGAATCAGTTCCTTGCTTTTTCCTGTTCCCAGTGACTGCTGGCATTCCTTAGCTTATGATTGCTTCACTTTATCTCTGCTTCCCTATCTAATCTCCTTTGGTTGCCCTTTTATAAGGATACCTGTGATTGCATTTAGGTATACCATAATCCAATATAGCATCCCTGTTTCAAGATCTTTAATTTAATCACATCTGCAAAGTCCTTTTCTGACATAGATGATAACAATCACAGGTTCCAGGCATTATGACCTGGACATGTTTCAGAAGGCCGTTATTAGTCTGCCACAATGGGGCTAATAATGAATATCCTGCCCTCCTTGTAGGGTCATAGTTAGAAACCAGTAAGATAAGTAAATAAAAGCACCTTAAAATGTTATGCAATCTGTAATTATTATTTCTGCTTTTTGTGACTCAGATTTTAAATACCTAATGAATTAGGTATACTGATCCCCTGAAAGTCCTTGCACTTCATTTCTGCAGTTCCAGAACATCCCCCTTGAGGCAGAGCCAGGTCTACCCAGGTTCTATATTGTCACTTGTGAAAATTAAAAGTGGCCAGGCACAGTGGCACACACCTGTAAACCCAGCAGCTCAAGCGGCTTAGGTAGGAGGATTGTAAATTCAAAGACAGCTTAAGCAACTTAGTAAGGCCCTAAACAACTTAGCAAGACCCTCTCTCAAAAAATAAAAAATGGACTGTGGATGTGGGTCTGTGATTAAGCACCCCTACGTTTAATTCCCAGTAGCGAAAATAAAGAAGGTAAATTAAAAGTGGAGACCAGCATACTAGTGACACCTACTATCCCAGTGACTTGGGAGGCTGATGCAAAAGGATTGCAAATTTCAAGCCAGATTCAACAACTTGATGATACCCTATCTTAAAATTTAAAAAAAGGCCTGGGGATTTAGCTCAGTGGTAAAGTGTCTCTGGGTTCAATCCCCAGTAGCAGTAAATAAATAAGAGATCGTTTCCTCAAGACATTTTACTCCTAGCTGTTGGAGAATTGACAAAATGTATTCCATAGTCTCAAAAATGTGGTGTAAAAGGAACTGAGGAAATAAGGAAATATATTAATAGTGGGAGCCAGGTTTCTAGCAGCGGAGGGAGATACAAATATGGAAGGAGAGAAAATTAGAATGAACATTATGGTGTTCTTCGGGAATTAAACATGAGTGTAAATTCATGACCTTCAATATATAGAGAGAGGGATGCACATAAGTATAGATATCATATTAGAGCTCTCCAGAGAAAAAGAACCAATAGGATCTATATCTATAGAGATTTGTTTTAAGGAATTGCTTCAGGGTCAATTAGGGTCTTCAGGTCAAGATAGGGTCTTGCTAACAGATTTTGGAGGTTGGCAAACCTCAAAGCTGCAGGGCAGGCCAGCAGGGACCCAGGAAAGAGCCAATATTGCTTTTGAAGTTGAAAGGCCATCAGGATGGAGAAGTTCCTCTGGCTCAGGGGAGGTCAGTCTTTTGCTCTGTTTTGGACTTTGGTATATTGGATAAAGGCCACCCACATTATGGAGGGCCATTTGCTTTATTCAGAGTTCACCAACACATATGTAAATCTCATTCAGAAACACCTTCATAGAAACATCCAGAATAATGCTCAACCAAATATTTGAGTACTGAGGCCCAACTAGGTTAACACAAAAATTAGTCACAGATATATGTGTGTGTGTGTGTGTGTGTGTGTGTGAGAACGTGCACGGACACGCGTGCAAGTGCACATTTGGTTCACTGAGAGGCCCTGGGAACAGAAACCTCCAATAATAATAAAGCATACCTAGTATTCAGTTCTCAAATCTTCTTTATGTGTATTGGTTTCAGATTTTTTGTTTGTATGTTTTGTAGTGCTGGGGATGAAACCCAGGGACTCACAAATGCTATGAAAGCACTCTACTACTGATCCACACCCTCATCCAAGATCTTGAATTCTAATATATTTAAACTAAAAGAACCAGAACTTTCTGGAGAAATAGTTGGTTATAGAATTTGACAGGGAAATTATAAAATGAGCCTGAAATATTTTGATGAGCCAAAAAATAAGAATGTACTCAAAGAATGGTAGGAATGTGTCACAAGTATTTAGAAATCAATTTGAAAGAGCTTTCATTGGCCAGTTATGAGACAATTTGAACAAAACAGTAAACAAATGTAGGGAAGATGGAGTAACTATATTTTTTCCATTTTGCTTTGTACAACTAAACACTGTAGACATTATGTATTAAATAAACACATAATGACTGATAGGAACAGAGAAGTGGGTAAGATAGGGACTTCTGGAACCAAGGAACAGCATGATGTTGAGTTCCGTGTTTTCTTTTTGCTTTATATTTCCCAAAGTAGGTGCTTATGGATCCAGCAAACTGAAATTTCTATCTAGTTACAGACAAAGAAACCCCCAAGACATTCTGCTGTTTCTGTGAAGAACTAGGAAAAGTGCAGCCTAGCTCTACTCTGGCCTGACATCACAGATTAAAACAACAGTCCCACCTCCACTCATGATAAATAGAATCCAAGGGGAGCCAAGAATTAACTAACCTCACAAGGCTGAAAAGAGGTACTCCAACGTTCCATGGAGGGTGGTGTCAGAGAAGGGCACTCAGAATCTTGTCCCCGGCGACTAGTAAAGAACTTCCATCCTCTACAGTGTCAGTGGAAGCCACATAGAGAGCCCGGACTTCTGCTTCAACCCATCAACAAGGCACTTCTCCCCTTCACTCCTCAGGAGGCCAATGGAGAGTGAAGGTTTTCACCACCCTAACCAACCTCACTATGGTGTCAGAAACTGGAACTCTCGTACCTGCTCAGCAATAACGAGGAAACCCCAAGTACACCTAAGGGATCCTCGTGGACCAAGAGGTAAACCTGGAATTCTACCTCTACATGGCTGTGCCTAGACAGCATTTCTCCCTTTCCCTGCCAGAGCAGTGTCAGAACCAGCCAGCTGAAATTGAAGGGTTAAATAAAATCAGAATCTCCCAGCATAATACCAAAATATCCAGACTTCAATAGAATATCATTACATTACACAGAACCAGAAAGATCTCAAACTGAAAAGAAAGAAAAGACAATAAAGCCAGGTGCAGTGGCACACACCTGTAATCCCAGCAGTTCGGGAGGCTGAGGCAAGAGGATTGCGAGTTCAAAGCCAGCCTCAGCAAATTGGTGAGGCCCTAAGCAATTCAGGGAGACCCTGACTCTAAATGAAATATTTTTAAAAAGGACTGGGGAAGTGGCTCAGAGTTAAGTGTTCCAGGGTTCAATCCCTGGTACCAAAAACAAAACAAAACAAAAAAGACAAAAGATGCAACCAGGAGGTAGTGCACACCTGTAATCTCAGCAACTCAGGAGGCTGAGACAGGAAGATCATCCTTAGAATTTAGCAAGACCCTCAGCAACTTAGTGAGACCCTGCCTCAAAGTAAAAAATAAAAAGGACTAGGGATGTAGCTCAGTGGTAAGGGGCCTCTGGTTCAATCCCCAGCACCTGGGGGGGAAAAGGAAAAAAAGAAAAGGAAAGAAAAATAGAAAAAAAAAAACATTGAGATGACAGTGTTAGAATAATTTGATGAAGATTTTAAAGCAGCCATAATAAAGATGCTTCAAGCAATTATAAACAGCGAAGTTTGAGACAGCGAAGCTCAGCAAAGATATACAAGAACCAGGTAGAAATTCTAGAACATGCATAGATTGGGAAGAAAGAAATTAAAGTGCCCTATTTACAAGTGACAGGTCTACAGAGAAAAATATTCTACCAAAAATCTCCTTGAATTAATAAGTGAGTTCAGCAAGATCTCAGGATATTTTTTAAAAATAAATTTTAGGGCTGGGGTTGTGGCTCAGTGGTTAAAGTACTTGCCTAGCATGCATGAAGCACTGGGTTCGATTCTCAGCACCACACATAAATAAAAGAATAAAATAAAGGTCTATCAACATCTAAAAAATAAATAAATAAATAAATAAATAAATAAATAAATTTTATTTCTGTGTGCTAGCAACAAACATGTCACAAATTAAAAATACAGCTGGGCATGGTAGTGCTTGTCTACAATCCCAGAGACTAGGGGGACTGAGGCAAGCAGAGTAGCAAGTTTAAAGCCAGCCTAGGTAATTTAGAAAAACCCTGTCTCAACATATGATTTACCCAAACTGATGCAGGAGGACATACACAATTTTAAAAGATCAGTTGCAAGCAATGAAATAGAAGATGCCATCAAAAGCCTACCAAACAGGAAAAGCCCAGGACCAGACAGATTCTCAGTCAAGTTCTACAAGAACTTCAAAGAAGAATTAACACTAATACTCCTCAAATTATTCCATGAAATAGAAAAGGAGAGAACCTTCCAAACTTATTCTAAGAGGCTAGTATCACCCTTATACCAAAACCAGTCAAAGGCACATCAAGGAAAGAAAACTTCAGACCAATATCCCTGATAAACATTGGCATAAAAATTCTCAATAAAATTCTGGCAAATCGCATATAAAAACATATTAAATGGATGATGTTGGAAAATGTTATGCTAAGTGAGATCGGCCAATCCCAAAAATCCAAAAGCCGAATGGTCTCTCTGATAAATGAATGATGATGCATAATGTGGGGGGGAAAGATGGCAAGAATGGAGGAAAGATAGCTAGCATAGAGGGAAGGGGAGGGGTGGGGGCGGGTGGGGGGTAAAATCAATAACAGAGTGTGTGACAGATACCATTGCCCTGTGTACATGCAAGAAAGCACAGATGGTGTGACTCTACTTTGTGTACAACCCTTGAAACAATAGCTGTACTCCATTTGTGTTCAATGAATCAATAAGTAAATAAAAAAAAAAGAATTGATTATGTAGGGAGAAAAAAAGAAAAGGAAAAAAAAACATATTAAAAAGATAGTGCACCACAATCAAGTGAGGTTCATCCCTGAAATGCAAGACTGGTTCAACTTACATAAATCAATAAACCTAATACATCCTATCAACAGAATTGAAGACAAGAATCATGTGATTATCTCAATAGATGCAGAAAAAGCATTTGGCAAAATACAGCACCTCTTCATGATCAAAACACTAGAAAAATTAGGAATAGTAGGAATATATCTCAACATTGTAAAAGCTATCTATGCTAAGCCCATGGCCAACACCATCCTAAATTGAGAAAAATTGAAAGCATTCCTTCTAAAAACTGGAACAAGACAGAGATGCCCTCTTTCAACACTTCTATTCAACATCATTCTTGAAACTCTAGCCAGAGCAATCAGACAGACAAAAGAAATTAAAGGCCTACAAATAAGAAAAGAAGAACTCAAACGATCACTATTTGCCCATGACATGATTCTATATTTAGAAGACCCAAAAAATTCCACCAGTCAACTTCTAGGACTCATAAATGAATTCAGCAAAGTAGCAGGATATAAAATCAACACCCACAAATCAAATGCCTTTCTATACATAAGCGATAAATCCACTGCAAGAGAAATTAGGAAAACTACCGCATTCACAATAGCCTCAACAAAAATACTTGGGAATCAAGCTAACAAAAGAGGTGAAAACTACAGAACACTAAAGAAAGAAACTGAAGAAGACCTTAGAAGATGGAAAGATCTCCCATGCTCTTGGATAGGCAGAATATTGTCAAAATGGCCATACTAACAAAAGTGTTATACAGATTCTGCAATTCCTATTAAAATCCCAATGACATTCTTCATAGAAATAGAAAAAGCAGTCATGAAATTCATTTAGAAAAATAAGAGACCTGGAATAGCCAACGCAATCCTTAGTAAGAAGAGTAAGCAGGAGGCATTACAATACCAGACCTTAAACTATACTACAAAGCAATAGGAACAAAAACAGCATGGTATTGATACCAAAATAGACATGTAGACCAATAGTACAAAACAGAAGACACAGAGACAAACCCACATAAATACAGTTATCTCATACTAAACAAAGGCATCAAAAACATACATTGGAAAAAAGATAGTCTCTTCAACAAATGGTGCTGGGAAAAATGGAAATTCATATGTTGCAAAATGAAATTAAACCTCTCTCACCCTGCACAAAAATCAACTCAACGTGATCAAAGACTTAGGCATTAGAACAGAGACCCTACCTAATAGAAGAAAAAGTAGGCCCAAATCTTCAGTATGTCTGCTTAGGACCTGAGTTCTTTAACAAGACCCCTAAAGCACAAGAAGTAAAATCAAGAATCAATAAAGGGGATGGATTCAAACTAAAAAGCTTCTTCTCAGAAAAGGAAACAATAACATAAAGAGAGAGCCTACAAAATGAAAAAAAAATTCTTTACCACATGGACCTCAGGTAAAGTGTTAATCTCTAGGACATATAAAGAACTCAAAAAACACCAAAAAAACAAATAACTCAATCAATAAATGGGCTAAGGAACTGAACAGACACTTTACAGAAGAAGAAATACAATTGATCAACAAACATATGAAGAAGAGTTCATCGTCTCTTACAATTAGAGAAATGCAAATAAAAACTGCTCTAAGATTTCATCTTACTCCAATGAGAATGGCAATTACCAAGAATACAAGCAATAATAAGTGTTGGCAAGGATGTGGGGGAAAGGTTATACTCATACATTGTTGGTGGAACTGCAGATTGGTGCAACCACTCTGGAAAGCAGTACAGATTTCTTTGAAAACTCAGAACGGAACCACCATTTGACCCAGCTATCCCACTCCTTGGCCTATACCCAAAGTATTTAAAATCAGCATACTACAGTGATACAGCCACATCAATGTTATAGCAGCTCAATTCACAATAGCTAAGCTATGGAACCAACCTAGATGTCCCTCAACAGATGAATGCATATACACAATGGAATATTACTCAGCCTTAAAGAAGAATGAAATTATGGCATTTGCAGGTAAATGGATAGAACTAGAGAATATCATCCTAAGTGAAATAAGTCAATCCCAAAAATCTAAAGACCTAATGTTTTCTCTGATAATTGGATGCTGATCCATAGTGGGGGTGGGTAGGGAAGAATGAAAGAAGTTTGGATTTCACAGAGGGGAAAGGGGAGGGGTGGAATGGTGGGGATGGGAAGGACAGTAGAATGAGACAGACATTATTACCCTATATACATGTATAAAAAAGATTTTTTAAATAAAAAAATAATTAATTAAAAAAAGAAAAAAGAATGACCCTGTCTCAAAATAAAAAATAAAAGGCTGGGGATGTAGCTCAGTGGTAGAATGTCCCTGGATTCAATCCCAGTACCACAAAAAAACGACAAATTAAATAAAATAAATTAATACAATATCATTTGCAATTGCTCAAAAAAGAAATGTATAATAAAATATTTAGTACTAAGTGTTCAAAACTACATATCAATTAAAAATACTAAAGAAATAAAAAGATAAATAAGTGTAGAGTATAACATGTTCATAAATTAGATGATTTGACATAATAAAAGTATCAATTTTCACCAAGTTGATATATAGATTTAACATAATTCCTATCAGAATCCAAGCAAGATTTGTTTTTCACACAGATGAGAATATTCTAAAATGTACATGGAGAATAGAGGCAAAGAAGCCAGAATACTGTTTTAGTCAGCTTTTACATTGCTCAGACCAAAAGACTTGACAAGAACAAATATAGGAGGAAAAGTTTATTTTGGGGCTCACTGTTTCAGAGTTATCAGTCCAGAGGTGGCTGACTCCATTTCTCAGGGCCTGAGGTAAGGCTTGGCAGAAAAGTGTGGCAGAAGAAAGCAGCTCAGGACATGAAACCAGGTAGGAGAGAGCAATTTCTCTCACCATGGACAAAACGTAAACCCCAAAGGCACACCCTGTCACCCCATCTCTCCAGTCCCACCCTACCCGTTTACATTACCACCCAGTAATGCCTGTGAGGGGATTAGGTTAATGCTCTGATAACCCCATCGTTTCACCTCTGAACTTTCTTGCATTGTCTCACACAGAAGCTTTTGGGGACACCTCATGTGGAAACCATAACAAATAACTAAAGCAATTTTGAAAAAGAATGATTTGGGAGGAAATAGTGTACCTGAGTCTCATACTTACTACATAGCTACAATGATTAAGATTGTGTAGTACCTGTAATGAGGAAGACACACAGTTGATGGAACAGAATAGAAATAAGTCAAACTGATTTTTGACAAAGGTGCGAAAGCAACTTAAAAGAGAAAAGATCATCTTTTAAACCAGTGGTGCTGGAGCACTTGGACATCCATAAGCGAACAAACCAAATAGCACCGACCTCCACCTCTCACCTTATACAGAAATTTACTCAAAGTGGATCACATGCTAAAATATAAAAACACACAAAACTGTGAACTTTTAGAAACAAGCAGGAGAAAATTCTTCAGGACCTTGGACTGGGCAAACAAATCGATTTTTTTCAAATGGACAAAGTGAGGCTTATTTAACTCTCACTGTAGTATGGGACATTAAAATTGTGCCTAAATCCTAACTGTAAATGAGCCTTTAAGTTCTTCCTCTATTTAGGAAAGCTTATCTAAAAAGTCCCCAGCGGACAGTTCCATCTAGTTTTATGACTGGAAACTAGTCTCACTGATGCAGAGGACCTGTTCCCTGTAACCACGGGCCTGGCTGCTCATTAGCACCTTCAGTGCAGGATAGAGACAGGCAAGAAAAGGCTCCAGTGTCCACTCCATCTTCTATGAATAGTAACAGTGCCAGCTGGTAGAGCCATAACTCTTTAGCTTGGGTCCTGGAAATCATCAAGAATACCAAATGAGGGCTGGGTTGTGGCTCAGTGACAGAGTCCTTACCTAGCATGTGTGAGGCACTGGGTTCGTTTCTCAGCACCCCATATAAATAAATGAATAAAATAAAGGTCCATCAACATCTAAAAAAGTTTTTAAAAAAAGAATCCCAAATAAGGAATTCCCTCTGAAGGTATCTAGAAATAAAAACCAGCCCTAAACAGCAATTCCCAAACATTTTGGTCTAAGGGTCCTTTAAGACTCTTAAAGTTATTTGTGCCCCCAAAGAGCTTATGCTAAATAGCCATTAGTAGAAGATAGCTGCATTCTGCCTGTAATATGTCTTGGATGAAGCATATGAACAAAATATGTACAAATAAATAGTTGAGAAAAAAGGAAATATTTTAGTGGTCTTTCAGATGACTATGTATATTTTTCTTTGATACCAAAACTTGGTAAGTAGTAGTTTCTTTAGATTTGCTTCATTATGGAATCTGAAACCATATCAATAAACTTTCCATCCTCTTGCTTTAAAATCCACTGATCTATTGTGAATGTTGAATGAACCTTTCTCCATCTTTAATTTTGTACCACCAGATATTGATCATTTGGGAAACGTACTGGTTCACTGAGTTATGTAACCCTTCTCAGTGCAGACATAGTTTTCTTTTCATATTTTAGGACTCGACTTAGTTTCCCTTTCTGCGTTTTTGAACTATTTCCTTTTGTAAAATGCACTCATGCCCTGGCTGATTTCATCAAGTCTTCAAAGCAGATGTGTGATAAAGGCCTTCATCTAGAATAAATAACTCCAAAATAAGAAGACAAATATCAATTTTTAAAAATGGACAAAAGATTTGAAAAGTCACTTTACTAAAGAAGATAAATAAATGGCAGATAAGAACATACACACACAAATTATCAACATCATTAGTTGTTAGGGAAATGCAAGTTACAATCACAATGAGTACTTTAGTTTGGTTTGTGCTGCTGTAACAAAATACCTGAGACTTAGTAATTCATAAAGAACAGAAATTTATTCCTCCCAGTTATGGAGGCTGAGAAGTCCAAGATCAAGGCACTGGCACACTAGGGCCCAGTCTCTCTGCTTCCAAAATGGTAGCTTGAACAATGAGTTCTCCAGAGGATAGAAACACCATGCCCTCACATGGAAAAATAGAAGAGAGATCCACAACCACAAGCACTTGTTTATAGTACCACTAATTCATTCATAAGGGAAGGGCCCTCAAACGGACACACCTCCCATTTGGCCCTACCTCCCAATACTGTCGCATTGGGGAATAAGTTTCCAACACTTGAATTTTGGAGGTGACACATTCAAACCATAGCCATGAGCTATTCCTACACACACATTAGGATGATTAAAATTAAAAAGATCATTGATATCAAATGTCAGCAATGAAGTAGAACAAACTGGAACTCTCATATATTGTTGGTGGGAATGCAAAGTTGTACAGCCACTTTGAAAATGAGTAAGGATTCTTCTGATCTCTTGCTGGCCCATGGACACCATGATGAATCCATATTAATTAAAAGACACTTTCTTCTCAAAGTGTTACAATGTTGTATGAGTCACAACATAAACCCCATACATGTAGGGTATCTAGAAGCACAAGGAGGATAAGCTGAGAGGTCAATCATTTAATCAAGACCGACAGAACATGACTTAAAGGGACTGGTTACATTATTTGATTAGACCAAGTTAAACCATAATGAACATTTGATTAATTTTACATAGACCCACATTCCAGCTAGTGATGAAGAATGTGGGGAAAGGCCAGAGAGGGAGAAAGAGATCATTTTCTTTGGACATCTGAGTTGCAGTGTGATTTGAATTTTTGATTTTCTAATGGGGTCCACTTCATGCTTTGAATACAACCCTTTCTGCTCTGCCACCGCAGCTTATTTTAAAACTAACATTTATTTTTTCTTTCCTCATTTTCTTCTCCCGCTCTATAACCACAGGGGAAGCAAGATTAACTTTCTTCCAGTCCCAGGTCAAGTAATCTGTCCTTTGGCTCACAGACCACAGAAATGCAGGAATCCAAACTTTGAGGTTGGCACCTGTGGATCTAAGAAACAGCTATCTTAAGGCTACAAATGAAATATAACTCCTGTCAGGGTACAACTGAAGTGTAGCCTTTGTATCCCTTCTTTAGAAGTCCCCCGATCCTGCTGTCTGATAGAATCATACAGCCTCTGGGGCAAGAGTCCCTTGCACTTCTCCTTTGCTAGCAAAGCAATAAAAACTTCTTTTTTTTTTTTTCTCAAAACCTTTTCCTTGTTATTGGATCGGCACTGGGGACAAATCTGAGCTTTTGGTATCAATTCAGTTATAATAGGTACCATACAATACTACAGAAAACTGCAAGGTGGGTTTTGAATTACTGAGTTTCAAATGTCAAATAGAAGGACTGCCAAGAGGAAAGACGAAAAAGAAACTGGGTGAGTTCAAACCAGAGCCTTAGGCAGGAGAAGAACCAAGAATATTCAGTTAAGACAAGGTTACCTAGGACAGGATAGAATGAAGAAATAGATGCAACTACAGTGGACTCTCTCCCAAATCAGTCCTCTGAGGAGTTATGGGAGAAGGAAGGAGGAATTGGGCAGCATTACCTTAACTGAATCATTTCATCTTATATCCTGACTGTATGAGTGAGGTAACTGTCAGGAAAGTAAAGGAAGGCCTGTTCATAATTCATTGCTAGGAATGTTTTCAAGGAGGAGATCTTTATTTAGTGTAAATTGTAAAATAGGAGAACTTCCAGATAAAAACTGACTTAATAGATAATATAAATGAATGGTAAATAAACAGATAAGCTGTCATTAAACAAGAATATATTAGAGCAGAACCAAACAGTCAGTTTGGAGAGAATTTCAGCATCCTCCAGATGGAGAGTACACAATTTCTGTGTGAAGGGGAAGGAAAAGGGCTCACACTTGAAAAGTCCTGGAGTTAAGCCGAAGCTGGGCTCCTGTGTCTGGGACTCTACCCTTCAGCTAGAGGTGCTGTCAGGATCTAATGTTGCAGTAATTACTGGTGTAACCTGTTCAATGGGTCGGGACCCTGCAGAAGGGAATTTGATATGTGGATTCTCTGATTAGAGTGAGTAACATCTAAATGATTTGGTTTGCACTTCTCTTACCTGATTCAGGAATGTCAGCATGGTGTTTTCCTTTCATAACCATTTGTGCTTTATGTGACTCATGCAACCTTTTTACATATTGTAAAGCTCGCAAAAGGGCGGTGGGTGGCCAACAGGAGTAAGCTCACCAGGTGGGTTCACCAGAGTCAGACAAAAGTAGTGGCTTGAGATTTATTGCAGTCTGTGTCCCAGGTGAAATCTCCAGCCCCCCAGGGTGAAAGTCGGGGTGGGAGAGCCAGAAGAAATTGCACGTGGCTTTGGCTGCTCAGGGTTTTTATACAGAGGAAAGGGGTCAAGGGTCCTGCCCAGGAAAAGGTGGACCCAAGGTGGACATCAGGGTCAGCAGGTCTGCCTCATTGGTCACTTCCGGCACAGTGTGTTGCTAAGTGACTTTGCTCCCTCCCCCTGCAGCCTCCCAATTCTACCTAACACATATAGCATAAGGTTTTCAGGAAAAATCCTTTACTAGCTTGTGTAAATACATTGAAACTATTCAGATGCATTGATATAGAGGAGACCAGCTTTCATTCAGGTGTTCATTTAAGGGCACTTATGCGTGGGTCATTGTTCAGGGTACTGGAAGTACAGAGATCAAAGACTTCCTCCATGACCTCAGTGCTTCTCTGCACTGATGTTCCTCTTTGGTCTTTCCTTTATGTGAAGGTAGACTCTTGTCCATTCCATCTCTTCAAAGCATAGCTAAGACCAGGCAGTAACATTTAGTCAGACTTCATTGAAGACTTTTGGACTCTAAAATGGAATTACAATGCAACAAAGGAAAACTTGAAACTGATCACTGAATGTGACTTATTCTAAATGTCACAGGCTGTCCTCCTCACCTACCCACTCACTCTTAGCTCACAACTCCTTACTATGTTTTAGGAGCAGATTGTTCTCTTTAATAGGAATGCCCATAATAAACATCACCAATCCCCCAAGTCCTCCAAGGCCCAGTGAGAGAAGGAGCCTGCCTCCCCATAACCCAAGCCAAAGACTAGCTTACCCAGGAATATAACCTTCAGAGACACAATCCTACACACAAGTGAGACCAGAGATGATATCCATGTTCCGAGTCCCATTCCCCATGTGTTGAAGATTCATCACCCAAGAAACACCAAGGCAAGAGCAAAAAGTTTTATTGGAAGGATAGAACAGAGATAGAGAGACAGAGACTCCTCCACAGAGGAGGGGTCCAAGTTTGTGCCTGAGGGAGTGGTGGGGGTGTCCTGCTCCTTTTATAGATTTCAGATTTCCTTTGTTCTCATGCCTCTTCTCCTATCCCACCCATGTGACCAACCAAGGTGTAAGAAAGCAGGCCAGGGGTACAGGCAGGAAGGGAACCACCCAGGGACTACTCATTAACATCTCCTTGCAGGGAGAGACAATTCCCTGGAGGCAGGTAACCTTGGCAACAGGTTAGAGGAGAGGGAAGTGCTCTGGAGGTATTAGCATTTTCTTTCCTCTTGAATCAGCCCCCATATTCCTGACCCAATCATTCATTACCTACACTGACTGTCCTTTTCTCTAGCCTCACAAGGATGACAAATTTTGATATTAAGTGCAACAGTTTAATTATACAGTGCCTTGACTCTCTTCACTGCTAAACTACATCTTGGCTTATCCTTTCTGCAAACAAACATTACATTGTTCTATTTTGCTTTTTAAAAAAATGTCAGATGTATTGAAGTTTAATATACACATAGCAAAATTCACTCTTTTTAGTACATCATCCTGAGTTACAAACACACAGTCAACTCACCACCACCATAACCACCATATAGAACCTCTCAATCACCACAGAAACTGTCCCATGCCCTTTTGTAGTCAACCCTTTTCTGTATCTCCAGTCCCCGGCAAACACTGACTTGTTTTCTGTGACTACGGTTAGGCCTATTCCAGATTGTCATAAGTATGGAATTGATAAGGGTGATGAGACTCAATCAGGGCCAAGTCCCATTTCCCCAGATGTTGAAGATTGAACACCTGAGAAATAGTGAGGCAAGCCTAGAAAGCAAGTTTTATTTAAAGGATACAACAGAGATAGACTTCTCTGAAGAGAAGGGGCCCCAGAGATGGGTGTCCAGAGAAGTAAGGGTGCCTGCCCCTTTCATAGGTTGTAGATTTCCTTTGTTCTCATGCCTCTCCCCTTGTCTTGCCTAGTGACCAAAAAGTGGGATGGAAGCCTTCCAGGGGTGCCTCTCCATGTCTGCCCAAAAGGGCAGGAAAAGAGCTGGCCAGGAGGTACTTCATTAACAACTCCTACAGCTCCCTGCAGCTGCAGGGAGGAACAATTTCCTGGAGGCAGGTAGCCTTGGTGACAGGATGGAGGAGGAGGGGGAAGGGCTTTGGAGATAATAGCATTTTATTTTCTTTTGAATCAGCCCCCATCTCTCCGGATCAGAGATCCAATTATTACCTACACTGACTCTCCTTTTGCCCCCCCCCCCCCCCAATTATTCAGCATGCAACCTTTTACATCTGATTTTTTAAAAAATATTTTGTTTTAGCTGTAGGTGGCCACGATGTTTATTTTATTTTATGTGTTGCTGAGGATGGAACCCAGGGCCTCATGCATGCTAGGCAAGCGCTCTTCCACTGAGCCATAACCCCAACCCTCTGATTTCTTTTACTTAGCATAATGGGACTACAATTCATCCATGTCACTGTGGTTATCTGAAGTTTCTTCCTCTATATTGCTGAGCAATTTTCCATTTATGAATGTCACCACTGATTTATTCATTCACCAATGGAAGAAATATTTATTTCCAGTTTTTTAAGATTTCAAATAAAGCCACTATAATAGCTGTATACAGATCTTTGTATAAGCTTTCATTTATCTCAGGTAATTATCTAGGAGTGGCATTGCTAAGTAGTATGATAAGCATATATTTAACATTTTTTTGAAACAATGAATTGTTTTCCAAAGTAGATGTACCATTTTCATTCCCACTGCTAGTTCATGAGAGTTCTAACTGTTCTGTATCTTTAGCAGCATTTTGGTATTGGGATGGGGGCAGCATTTGTGTATGTTTTAATCTTATTCATTCTAATACAGGCATTGAAGTATCTCACTGTGATTTAAATTCCCATTGTTCTCACAATTTGTGATATTGAGCTTATTTTCATGTACTTATTTGCCATTGTATCTCTTTCGAGTGAAATATCTATTCAATTCTTTTGCCTGTTTATTTTCAAGTTGTTTCATTATTGAGTTTTGGAGAATTTTTTGTATATTCTAGAGCCATTCCCTTTTCAGATATGTGGTTTGCAATTATTTTCTCTCAGTCTGTGACTTGTATTTTGGTTAGCTTGGACTCATAACAAAATACCATAAGCTTTGTGGCATAAACAAGATATCTCTTTCTCATAGTTCTCGAGTCTGACAAGTCCAAAATTAAGGTGCTGGTTAATTCAGTTCAAAGTGAGGATTTTGTCCTGGCTTGTGGATGTTCAACTTCTTGTTGAGCCTGGGGGATCAGAGGCAGAGTAGGGGGATGTTTCTGATCACTTTTTATAAGGGCACTAATCCTTTCATGAGAGTTCCCAGTTTTATGATTTCATCTCAATTACTTCCCAAGTTCCCCATTTTCAAATTATCTCATATTAAGGGGCAGGGTTTCAACATATGAATTTGAAAGAACTACAACTCAATCCATAGCAATTTCTCTTGAAGAGAATAAATTTTTAATTTTAATGAAATCCAAATTATCTATTTTTCTTTTAAGGATCATACTTTTGATGTTATGTCTGAGAAATCTATGTCTAACTCTAACCCAAGATCACAAAGATTTTCCTCTAGAAATTTTACACTTTAGATGTTTTTCTGTCTACAATTCATTCTCAGTTAATTTTTATATATGGTCCCAAGTATGGTTTGAGGATCTTTTCATCTCTTTTGAAATTCTCCGAATTTTTCGTTTGTAAAATTATTTTGATTATTTTAGACCTTTGCATGTCCATATAAATTTTAGAATCAGACTAGCTATCAATTTTTACCAGGGTTGGGGGAATAGGGGTGGAGACAAAAAACCTTCTGGTGTTTTGTTTTGGATTACATTGAATGTATATAAATCCATTGGGAGATAATTGTCATCTTAACAATATTGTCTTCTGATCCACAATCATATTTATTTCCTTCTATTTAAATTTAAGATTTAATAAGGTGAACATACATCTCTTGCTAAATTTATCCTTATATTTTTATGCTATTATGGATGGCATTAGTTTTAAAGTCTAATTTTCTGATTGTTCTTTGCTAGTATATATAATCGATTTTGTATATTAACTTTGAAATTTATGACCCAGGTAAACTCATTTAATTGTCCTAGAAACTGTTTTTATGAACTTCTTAGGATGCAGAATAAGCATTTACTTAGAAATACCTATGCAAACAATGAAATACTAGTTCAAAGAATTAAAATTGATTGTCTCTGAAAGTAGCACTAGAGATTAGAACCATTATTACAATTTTCATACCATCTAACTTTTTAAATTATGTATTATGTTATTTAAGCAGAAATAAATATACATATATTTGAAAGTAAGTCCTTCCCATCCCAAGATGTTGTTTTTTTTAAATTTTGTTTTGTGTTGTTTTTAGTTGTAAATGGTCACAATACCTGTATTTTATTTATTTTTGTAGTGCTGAGGCTCCAACCCAGCACCTCACCCATGCAAGGCAAGTGTTCTACCACTGAGCTACAACCCCAGCCCCTGTTATTAACTTTAGTTACAGCTCTTTCATTCAGCAGTTTTTCTTTTCTATTTTATTTGGTGCATGATGTGCAAACATTTTAAATAGTGTCTTTTTCCCCTCTTATATTGGTGACTAACTCGTCCTAGCACAATTTATTAACTAGTCTTTCTTTACTCTCCAAAAACACTTATGCCTGCTCTCAAATCATAATGTTTTTTTCAACTCATAATTTATACAGGGATGTTTCTACACAATTTGTCCTTGCCCTGGTATATTCCACTGATTTGAAATATAGTAAGAATAAGTTCTCTGGTATGGAGAGAGTCATTCATGGAAAAAAGAACATGCAATGGCACAGAGGTTTATAAAAGTAGGCTTATAGACATTGGTTTGGAGGAATCTGGGAGTGAATAAATGAGTGTTGAAAGTGTCACCCTCAACTCAGGTGGTGAGTGTCCTTTACATCCTTGCAAAAAGGAATTTAAGGATGTGTCAACCACAGTCTGAATTTATTGGAAGAAAGAAAATACACTGAGAGGGGAGAATGCAGGGTTTGGAGAACACATTAATTACTTCTGAACTGCAGAGGCCCACCTTGAAGAGGAGGCAGTGCAAAGGCCCTCTCCACCCCAATTCTTACAATCATGCCAGAAAGATTTCAGATATGTTGCTCAAACAACAGGCAGGAGTTTAACAGAAGGGATAGCAAAGGAAAAAATGGGGATTCTCACAGGGAGGAAACTGGGTCTTCTCAGAGGGCAGGAAGGGCATGACCCCACTACTCTCTAGTTTTATTGGGAGGGAATCCCAGGTAAGTTTCTAGAATCCTGCCCAGGTCCACCTCTTGACTTTTGACTGATGGCAGGATATCAGACTTTCAAGTCCCCACTGTGAATGACAACGCTGGGTCACTTTGGCCCATGCTGACTGGTTCTAATTGGAACCTGTTCTTACAGACCTTATGGTCAGGAGTAATTATCCTTATCTCCCTGAGCTCTGGGATCTGGTCTGTATGAGTCACAAAAATGCCCCCATCCCCACTTCAGGGTAACTTGTGTTCTTTTTATGGGCATTTCAGGCCTTTATTTCCCCTAAAGGTAACAGGCAGTTTGCTGAGAAATATAACATCCTGCTGACTTAAGCCAGGCAGAGTTGCAGGTAAACTGCTTTTTAAAAGTGAAAGCATATATGGGGGGGGGGGGTCAACACAGTGGGCCCAGTTTATAGAATTATTTTCTTCACCTCATGTTCCCACTGCTCATGTCTGTCCCTTATCATTATCAGGCTTATTTGTACAGGTAAGATCAATAATACAGAGATATGATCTAAGAGGGTGCTTTTACTTCTCCTGTGTTGGCCGGCCACTGGGCAGGTTCCCCATTATCAGGATTAGGGGAAGTCATTCACTCATAAGTTGTTCATTACCAGGATCGAGGCCACTTACTGACAGGTGGTCCACTACTGGGATTGGTGTTATTTTCCTTTCTTCTTTGTTTTTGATGCATTCTGCTTTTTTGAACATGGCATTGCAGTGGTGTACCAGCAGATAAGGTCCAATAATTGATTTAATATTGCCGTTTGTAATCAAGATATGTGAAAGTGACTTAAATGTGGCCACTCCTGCGTCGTCCCCCATGTCTCCTTCGTTGTCTTCTATCCTACCTCAAAAAAGAGACCGTAAGTGGCCTTAGTTTAAATTGGTGGCCTAGCGTCCTCGAAGGGGAAACCCAGCTTCCCAAACTGACACCCGCACGAGGTGGTAACAACTGGCACAAACAAAGGCTAGAGGCGGGGCCGAGTGGTTCTAGCTTTGATTCTGCCGCCCGCATCAGCTCGCGCAGAGATTGGAGCTCACTCGAGCGCAGGGCGCACATCACTTCCTGCCCGGCCAGGCAGGACCGCCGCGCTATGACGTCCAGCGCGGAGCCGCTGGGCCGGCGGCGGCCCGGTGTGGGGGTCGGAGTGGTGGTGACCAGCTGCGAGCATCCTCGCTGCGTCCTCCTGGGGAAGAGGAAAGGGTCCGTTGGAGCCGGCAGCTTTCAGCTTCCGGGGGGTCATTTAGAATTCGGGTAAGCAGCTCCCATTTCGACTCCGGAAAGCGGAACGTGCGCGAGAAGGACGCGTTCGGGCCGTGCGTGCGCCGTGCGTGTTCACGTGCGCTCGTCCGCGCGGACGCCGCGTCGTTTCTCTTTCGTTTCCGGGTTCCTCTCCGCGAGCGGCAGGCTTCTGCCGCGAAGGGACAGTGGGTTGAATAAGGCAGGTTGTCCTCACTTGGCCGCAGCCGAGAATTGTTCTGGGAAAAGGGCGTCTTCTTAGTGTGCGCAACCGAGAGGACGGAGGGCGTTTCTAAGCCTCGAGCAGTCGGGTGTCGTCACGACATTTGCCCGGCTCCCGTGCCATTTAGACGTGCACGGGTATATTTGATAACTTACTGGCTGCGTTGCACGCTGAGCAAATGGGCTAGTGAGACTCTGCGTCTCACTCTCTTGGTCTTAAAAGTAGGGACGTTGGGTGAAATATTCTTTGAAGGTTCCTTTCTGCCTTGACACTCTGATAGTAAAATTATCAGACCGACAGAGGGAGTTGTGCAATTGATTTCTACACGAAAAGTGAAGAAAACATGGCTTGCAAAAAGTGAATCCTGAAGTGATAAGGTTAAAATCAAGAGTAGATAACAGCGTCTGAAGCCTCCAGATCCAGGGCGTTTTGCCTTTTTTTAATTGTATTTTAAAAATCCAGCATACATAAAACGGAGAAAAGAGTGAATCCTTGAGAAACCTCCACAGAGCTGCTTCTTCCATCTAACAGTTCCTCCATTGCCCACCCAAAATACAGACCTTCACACACTCTGCTTTTCCAGGCTGTGTTAAAGAGACGTTCCATTATATTATCCCTAAAGAGTTAAGTATGTATCTATGTATCTCAAAACTAAAACCACACAATACCATTTTCCTGCCCCCCCCCAAAAAAACTTTTATTTTTGGTACTGGGGATTGAACCTAGGAGTGCTTTACCATGAGCTACATCCCTAGCCCTTTTTATTTATATACATATTTTTTAATTTGACTCAGGGTCTCTGTAACTTGCTTAGGACCTCACTAAATTGTTGAGGCTAGCCTAGAACTTGGAATCCTCCTGCCTCAGCCTTATGAGTTGCTGGAATTACAGATGTGGTCCACTACATCTGGCTCAAATAATTATTTAGTATTCTCTGATAGTCTATGTATGGTCCTCCTCAGTTTTCTTTAAAATGTTTTTTCACCGTTTTGTACCAGTCCAGATCAGAGGAAGAGCGTATATTGCATTGTTTCTCACTCTAAAAGTAATTGTTCTTCCCCTTTTGTTCATGCCATTTATTTGTTGAAGAATATGGGGTGTTTTTCCTGAAGAATTTGTGTCATGTCTGTGTTCTAATCCACCTGTATTTCTTACAAAATTGTAGTTAGAAATATAGGTTTGGTGCGTCATCAGAATTTGTCCTTTATAAAATATACAATTCATATGTTCTTTTTTTAAAACTTTTTATTTTTCTTGGAACTGGGGATTGAACTCAGGGGCACTCGACCACTGAGCCACATCCCTAGCCCTAATTTGTATTTTATTTAGAGACAGGGTCTCACTGAGTTGCTTAGGGCCTCGCTAAGTTGCTGAGGCTGGCTTTGAACTCGCAATCCTCCTGGCTCAGCCTCCCGAGTCGCTTGGATTACAGGCGTGCACCACCACTCCCGGCTCATATGTTCTTTTAGTATATATAGTTTTTTATATGTTCTGAATTTAAAAAGTGTCATGTTTATCATTTTCAGATAATTAAGATAAACCATCAATAAAGTTTCTTAGAGTATGAACAAAATTGCCCACATAGCCACACATTTGTACTTTGTTGATTGTCAGTGGGCATTAGCCAAACTTACATCACAAACTAAACACAGGCTAGAAGTATAATTACTAGAGCACCTGCTGCAGATAGCTATCTTAACACAAGAAGTGTAGGAGCCCTTCTCAAGTACCTTTTCACTTGATCTTTACATATGTATACTGAATGGGCTAAATTTGATGGGGGAACAAAGAGAAAATGGGTTTCTTTTCTCCTTCCATTATCTTCAAACAGGAGTTATCTTTTCCTTTCTCTGTTCTGGTGACATTTCCTATAAATTTCTATTATTTATTTCATAAAAACAAATCATATTTTTGTTATTATTCACTTCCAAGCATTTAAAAGTTCAGTCCAGTTTAAACCTTCAGTCTTACTTCTCATGGTTAATCTCTCCTGTAGTGTTGAGATAAAAGCCATTGTTTTGCTCTTTTTCCTTCTCTCTTCACTGCTGTTTCTGACTCTCCTTCTCCAGTGCATTGAGAAGGAAGAAGGAGTGAACTTTTTATGTGACTAGGACAGCTGTAGTCTGTCCATTGGTGCCCTCTCTGTTGGTATCCTCTATCCAGGTGTGTGCTTTTTTTTCTTGGTTGTGTTTGTCAGTGTTTGGAAATTCCATGAGGATTTCTGTCCTTGACATGGGCAACTTTTTGTGACACTTGTCCCTCTTCTCTAGCTCTTGCTTCTAGTACATCTCCCTGCATTTTTTTCCTATTGGGGTTTCCTATTAGAATACCCAGCGATCTTTTGTGACATCTGCTTTACCCAAAGTAAATATGCAATAGAAATGATGTTTTTCACTGCTGCCCACTTTCCTTGCTCTGCTTTCATGGACTGACCTAATTCCAAATTCCTAAGGCAGGAATAAGTGTCAACCTGTATTCACATGCATCCTGAAACATTAAGGAACACATTTCAGTTTTCTACAGGAGTTCTTGTCCTCCTATCACCCCTGTTCTGATGCACTGGGGTAGGGCTGAGTTTCTACAGCTCATTATGTCTTTGACAGGGAGTGACACATCAGTATCTCTTTCTTGGGAGTCATACCCAATCTCATCTGATTCTAGAGTCTCTCACTTAGCTGGTTGGGAAGAGTCAGCCCCTCGTTGAGAAGAAGGGAAACATTCAGAGTAAGCTGAAAACTCACAACTTTACTTCCTCCCAAATACCTCCTGCCTTTCTTATGCAGCCTGTGTAGGATTAGGGTCAGAAAACTAGCCTTACCTTCCTTAGCAAACCTTTGAGCTCAAATGACATCTGCTTGCTCTTCTGCTATACTCATGAGAATTTAGAGGTGTTAGTTGACTATTGTCTTTAATTTTGAGGCTTAAACTGAAATTCTGTGAGTGTAAGAAAAGCCATAATATACTTCCATACATTTATAATAACCCCATGAAAAAGTAAAATTCCTCCTTTTGCTTCTCCAAAGTAGCAAGTAATGGACTTTCATATCTAACCTAGTTCTAGTTGACTACAAAGCCTGTGCTCTTAACTAAGATACTAAACTTTCCCCTGGTTGCATAGGCTTGCTTTCAGGCCTGTGATTTAGTGCCAAATTGACTAAATGTTAATTTTTTAAAAAACATGAAGTCCTTTGGGTATTTAGGTAACTATAGGATGTGCAGAATGTTGAAGGCAGGATTATTGATACCATTTTTCAATGATACACCAATTGCAGTTGTTTTTGCTTTGTGCTAGAAATTTCTAACCGAGAATTTCATGGCAAAGATATTTACATAAATAGAATTGAATACAATAGTACATTTTTGTTTTCCAGTGAGACCTGGGAAGAATGTGCGCAAAGGGAAACCTGGGAAGAAGCAGCTCTTCACCTGAAAAATGTCCGCTTTGCCTCAGTGGTGAATTCTTTCATTGAGAAAGAGAATTACCATTATGTCACCATATTAATGAAAGGAGAAGTAGATTTGACTCATGATTCAGAACCAAAGAATGTAGAACCTGAAAAAAATGAAAGTAAGATAATTATATATAATAATGCATTCTTCTTTGCGGAGCGCATATTGTTGGAAGGAGTGTTACATTCTGCTACCATATGAAGAGGATTATGTTCTCTTCGTATTTGTGTTCCCCAAAATTCATATGCTGAAATTTGTTACCCAGGATGATGCTAACAGGGGCCTCCTGAATAGAATTAATGCCCTTATAAAAAAAACACCCCCCGCCCTTTCTTCCATATCAGGATTCAGAGAGAAGGTTGTTGTCTATGAACCAGGAAATGGGACCTCACCAGACACCAAATCTACCAGGGTCTTAAACTTGGACTTCCAGCCAAGATAAATTTCTGTTTTCTGTAGCCAGCTAATGTAAGGTATTCTGTTATAGCAGCCCCAAAAGACTGGACAATATAGATATGTAGATATGCTAAAACCCTGAGGAACATAAGAAATCAGATGGTTTGGGTTCATGCCTTGATTATTTCACTCTCCACTGTGACCTGGGGCAAGTTATTTAATGTCTGGCTTCTTTTCTCATTTGTGGTAGTAGTAACAACTTTGGATAGGGTATTATAAGGATTAAATGAGTTAATACACATACAAAGCTAGTAAACATAATAAGTGCTGAGTAAATATTTATTTGTTAGTGTTTAATTTTTTTCTCAGGTGGTAATTTCAAGAAAAAAATTTTTTGTGTGATTTCTTCAGTTTTCTCATCTTCACAGGAGAAGTAATACCTTCCTTTTACAGAGAATGATCACACTGATAAAGCAGTTGTCTGTTACCTTCTGAACAGCAAGCAATTCTGTTGAATTGAATGCTCTGAAAGCTTTAATGACAAAAGCATTGTTCTAAAGGCTTTACATGTATCATCTTTCCAGAAAAACTCTAAGAAAGCCAGACACAGCGGCTGATGCCTATAATCCCAGATACTAGGGAGACTAAGACAGGAAGATCACAAGTTCGAAGCCAGCCTGGGCCATTTATCATAACCATGTCTCCAAAAATGAAAAAGGTCTGGGGATATACTGAGTAGTAAAGCACCTGTGGGTTCAATCCCTGGTTCCATTTTTTAAAAAGCAGAAAACAACCAAACAAAAAAACAAGGAATTAAAGAATATTTTTAAAATATGTGCATATATATACATACACACACCCCACAAGTGGTCTTATGTACTGGATCTCCCCTGTAGACATTGAGTTTCTTCTCCAAAATGAAAATGTGGCAGAGGCGGGGAAAGGGAAGCAACCATGTACAGAAGAGATGTGTGCAAACAAGGGTGCAAGAGACCAGGGAGGGCCAGCTCATTCTTTTTGTAACAACTCACTATAGAGAACCTACGAGAAAAGCTTCAATCCCCCTTAAAGACCTAATCACCTCCCACTAGGCCCCACTTAACAGATTCCAGCACCTTTCAGTTTCAACATCCCTACCCAGGGGACCAAGCCTCCAGGACAGGAACCTTTGTGGGATCTACTTGAATCATACGATAGCAGTGGGTAATGATACAGTCTTTTTCCCATGTTGCTCAGGTCCTGAATTTGGAGAGCCTGCTTCAGTTTACCATTTACTTCATCCTTCCAACAGCCATACATTCATATTAGGAAAACCATTCAAACATTTTTATTTTCCAGGAAATGGGGGTAAACTCATCACAGCACATGTGCATTCTCTCACCCCCTACTCCAAGTACTGACGGTTGAACTCAAGCGTGCTCTACCACTGAGCTGCATCCCCAGCTCTTTTATTTTATCCTGAGATACAGTGGCACTAAGTTGCCAAGGCTGGAATTTCAGGTGTTCATCACCCGCTACAGACAGCTTGAGACTCAGTTAATTCAGTATCTTGCAGCAGGTTATTGGGCACTCATCTTGATTTCTCTCTCTCTCTCTCTCTCTAGTGGTTAGTATGTGCTCACAGTTGCTAATCAGCTCTTTATATGGTCCAATTTCATGGCTTCTTTGTCGATGCATGATTGGACTATATCTGTATTTCATAGGCAGAGAAACACTTAGTAGAAGAAAAAGCACTCATACAAAGGTAATAACATGTAATTATAAAAATTCCTGTCTAGAACATAGTAATATAATAACATTTATATATTCACCTACCTTGAGTATCTGTGCTTTTATGTTATTTATTTCTAAATCATTAAAGAAAACATCATTCCCTAGAATCTTTTTCTAGGATTTCGTGCATTTTACAACTAACACTGGTAAATCTTCCCTTTTTGAGTGGATTTAAAAAAAATAAGCTCCCTCTGTATTTGTCTTTCTATATAAAATATTCCAAGGCACAGTATTTTTTTCCTCTGTGCAACTTCTGTTAGTTTTTTTTAATAGATGAAAGATAACTTAAAAATTTTGTGATCTATCTTATTTTATAGGGAAAAAGACTGATCTATTTTAATGCAACCTATATAAGTTTTTTTGCATTTTAAAACAAATATTAAGTAAGTGTTCAGATAGTAAATATTTAGGCAAATACTTAAATATTGAATTATCCTAAGTCTGGGTTTTATCATGATGTGATATTTGTAAACTTGACTTCCTTTTCAAATAACAGTGTTTTACATGATTATCATTCTCTTCTTTTAAAAATCTTCATTTTAAATGCAAATTGTATTTGTATAGTTAAGCTAATATAAAGCATCACTTTGGATTTATTAATAGATCACTTTTAAATTCAATTCATTTATTCCTAAATATAAATTAGCTTACTAGTGGGGCGCCATGGCGCATTCTTGTAATCCCAATCATTTGGGACACTGAAGCAGGAGGATCAAAAGTTCAAAGTCAGCCTAAGCAACTTAGTGAGACTCTGTCTTGAAATAAAAAATATAAAGAGCTGAGGATATGGCTTAGTGCTTAAGCAACCCCGGGCTCTATCCTGGTACCAAAAAAAAAAAAAAAAAAAAAAAGCTTACCAGAATAAGCACTCCTTATTCTCTGTCTGCTAAATACATTGACTTAGTCTCTTTCTTTTCTAGGTTGGGAATGGGTTCCTTGGGAAGAATTTCCTCCAGTAGACCAGCTTTTCTGGGCACTCCGGTGTTTAAAAGAGCAAGGCTATGATCCATTCAAAGAAGATCTGAACCATCTGTTAGGATACAAGGGAAATAATCTCTAGGTGCCAAGAAAATGCCTTGATTTTATTTTTTAAAAGACAAAAATAAGGTCTAGTTAGGGAATGTAAAATATCTACATTTCAGAACAACTCCATTTTATCTTTAAAAAAAAAGTTCCATATGTTGCCAATTTATTTGCATTCTCTTAAATACCTACCACCCTCGAAGAAATTTTTCTGGAATAGGTCATTGAAATGTATTGCAGACACAGAAAATAGGATAAATAGGGATATTATGGTTAATCTTTCCATATTTGTGATATTTACTGTGTGGTTTGTCATTCCAGTTTGCATGGGGTAGTTACAATGGAACTTGCCTTATAATTGTTTCAGTTCCAATTCAGCTAAAATTCAAATTCAAACAGTGTATCTACTGCAGAATTTATCATATGTGTTGATTTTCCTTTTTCATTCATAAAAAGGTTTTTTTGCTAATATATTGTGACAATTGTGTTATAACTAGAGAGAACAGGATAGGCTAATAAGGCGTATATCTCAGGTTTCTGATTGAGAACCTAAACTAAGAGACGTGAGACCAACTATCTAAGGTCTGTATCCTGCCATTAACAGGCATGTCATTCTGAGTTTTTCACTTCCTCTGCCTGAGATCCAGTAGGCTTATATGTAAAATGAGAGTACTTCAGGGCAATAGCTCTCAACATGCAGTCTAGGTGGGTCCTCAAGAGCCTTTCAGGATATTCAAAGCCAAAGCTATTGTTAAAATACTAAGATATCATTTAACTTTTTCACTTTCATTCTTTCATGAGCATACAGTAGAGTTTTGCAGAGACTGCTTGATGTGTGATATTGTAACAGACTGAATGCTAAAGCAGATATGAGAATCCTGCTTTTTAATATGAAGTCAGATAGTTAAGGTATTTGCAAAAATGTGTGACACTTCTCATTTATGAATTTTGTTTTAGAAAAAATTATTTTTCAAAAACATGTTAACGTGTTAGGTTTTTATTTGAAAATGATTAATAAAAATTCAAAAATTTTTTGTTTTAATTCTTAATGCAATAAATATCTCTAGATGGGGTAGGTACAATGGAACAGTGTAATTTTTAAAATTATAAAATGGATCCAAAACCAAAAAATTTGAGAACTTCTGGATTAGACCATAAGATTATATCCTTTACGAGCCCACATCTATGAAATCCCATGTTTCTCTTTAAGTTTACTTTTAAATTTTGCACTTTCAAAAGACTCTGGCATTTTTGTAATACTTGCTACAAAGAAATCTTTTTAGTCTGTGAATATCATTTTTAAGTTCTTTTTTAATTGTTTTTTCAAAATTTTATGTGTATATAATTTAACATTTGTAAATCTCATTTTCTGTAATATCTTTACATATTTTTGATGCTAGAATGTTTGAGGAGTTTAAGTTTGATAAATGTGTATTTCTTGATACACTGAATTTTGCACAATGAGAAGTTTCCTTTTTCTCCTGTTTGGATATATTTGTTGGTATATTCTTTGTCAATTTTGGTTTATAAATGAGAACTCCTGGAAGGGATTCTCAGATAGTAAATGGTAGTGACTAAGAAGGTTTCAGGGCACTGGTGTCCAAACTCGGTGTGTGTAAGACCTCACATGAAGATTCTATTCAGTTGCTAAAGAGCAGGTTCTTGAATCTGTCTTCTAACAACCACCCAGGTGATCCTGACACTCAAGGCTTGTGGCTACACCTTGAAAAATACTACTTTTGAGACAGCAGCTATTGTACTTTGCACAAGTTTAACTTTCACAATATGGGGTGTGCTTAGCTAAATAGGCAACTATAGTTTACCAAGCACATGAAACTTTGGACACTTTGTAACAAAATCACATTATAATAACTTTGCTGAAGTACTGACATTACTAATTATACTTCATTAAAAAAGAAACCCTGTTGTTACCAAGTACTCTGTGCACATAAAATTTATCAGGTTAGAAAAAGATTAAGTGGAGGAAATTTGGAAAAAGTCCATTCTTAAAGCACTAATAGCAATGTCTGAGAATATTTTCATATTAACCTGCAGCAACAACTGTTTTTATTAACCTGCAGCAACAACTGTTTTTGATGACTGCGAAATGATTAACTTTGATTGTTGACTTTGTGAACTATTGTAGTTGTCACACTTTTTTCCTGTTCAGGAAGATTTCTTTTTTCAGACTTGTTACACACAATAGAATCAAAGACAGGATCAGGAATACTCATTTTGATAAAGGTATAATGTTTGTGAATCTTGGACTTTTCATTGGAGTACTCCAGGATCAAAGGGTGAACATTGTAGTGTGGGAAAAGCAGCACACCAAAAGCATGACATTTCTTGCTTTTGTTTTAAAGTTTATGTGAACTTTGGATTATACTTCATGAGAGACCCTTGTATTCAACTATAAAAATTTTTATAATAACATGTAGCATTAATCAGTATTTTTAACATTCATATATCAATTTATTTGTTTTTGAATACTTTGCTGGTCTCTTCCATAACCCTTGGAAGGTATGTTTTTACCTTTTGGAAAACAAAGTTGTTGCAATAATTATTGAATTTGAAACTTGGTTCCTTATATTTTCCTTTTCTTCTTTATTATACTTACATTATCTGGATTCATTTTGTTTATTTATGTACTTATGATCTGTTTCTCCCTCTGTTTCATAATTTCTGGGAAGGCAGACTTCCTCTGTCTTATTCAATGCCATATTTGCAGCATGTAATGAAGTGCCTAGAGCAGAGGTGCTCAAATATACAATAAATGAATGAATGATTGAGTGACAACTCTGCAGGCACTAAGCTACATCAGGTATGGCAAATACTCTTTCTCACTGACTGATCCCAGACTCAGCCTAGGAAGCCTTTTCAAAACAGCAGTCAGCATCAGTCATTGAGACCTATTCCATATCCCTATTCCATATGAGGAGCTGCACATCCTCAAAGATCTCTAATGCTAATATTCTTTGATTCCATAAAACAGAAGGTATTATGGTTTGGATCTGAAATGTCTCCCAAGAGCTCATGTGCTGAAAGCATGGACCCCTGTGCAGCAAGATTCGGAGGTGGGGCTTTTAGGCCATGATTAGATCATGAAGGTGCTGGCCTTATCAGTGGACTACTGAGAGGTGGTACCCGCTTGAAGGAAATAGACCCCTGGAAGTATGCCCTGGAAGTGAACCCCGGAAGGGTTTTTCTTCTCCCTAGCCTCTTCTTTTCTCTCACTGCTTCCTGGCTGCCATGAGCTGAGCAGCTTCCCTCCCAAATGCCTTCTGCCGTGTTTCTGCCTTCGTGCAGCTGTCCCCGGACCAAATCCTCTGAAATCATGAGCCAAAATAAACTTTTCTAAGTTGTTCTTGTCAAATATTTTGGTCACAGTACAAGGGAGATTCAAGCAAAAGATTCAGGAAAAGTTGCCTTATTTAAGGAGTGAAAGAATCTACCTTGTAACAGTGACTTTTCTTTAAATGACCATGAGATAAGTTGTTTATACAAGGGAACTCAACCTGCAAATGTACATATAACAAACTGAATGTAAAATTTAAAAAACATGTCCAGGTGCAGTGGCACATACCTAAAATACTAGCAGTTCACGAGGATGATGCAAAAGGAACACAAGTTTGAAGCCAGCCTAAGCAACTCAGCGAGACCCTGTCTCAAAATAAAAAATTAAAAGGACTGGGATTTAGCTCAGTGGTATAGCACCCCTGGGTTTAAACCCCAGTTCCAAAAATAAATAAAAAATTAAAAACCAAATATTTCACTACGTAAACATTCTTTAAATATTTAGTAGTTTGTATAGGCTCTTAGCTGGTGTTATGTGCAGAACTGTATCCCACCACAGTTCATTGGTTGAAGACCTAACTCCCAATATTTGAGAATGTGATTGTATTTAGAGGTAAGGTATTAAAAGAGGTGATTAAGTTTAAATGAGGCCATTAGGATGGGCTCTATTCCATTCTGACTGTTGCCTTATCAAAAGTAAATCTGAACACCTACAAGAGATACCAGGGGACACGTGTGTAGAAAAAGACCCACATGAAGATGCAACAAGAAGGCAGTCACCTGCAAGCCAAGGAGACAGGCTGCAAAAGAAAGTAACCCTGCTGATACCTTGGACTGGCCTCCAGAATTGTGAGAAGAAAAATTTCTATTACATAAGCCACCCAATCTGTCATATTTTGTTACCACAGCCTTAGCAAACTAATACAAGTGGCCTGAATCTCATAGCTATGTTCAAAGTCTTGTGATAGAATCAAAAAGTATTTCTTCCATGGCTGCAGTCCTGAATTGGAGTTTTGGCAACATCAAAGATTTGAGAAGAGATCAAACTTTTCCATTTCCTGGCATTTTCAAATAGTATTTTGGGGGAACATTTGATGTTGACTTTTTTTTTACATAAAAATTTAAACATACTAGAAATAGAAAATAATACAATGAACTCCCACATACCTGTGCCCCATTCAACAAGATTTGCTGTATTTATGTCATGTGTGACCTTTCCATCCCCTCCATTTTTTTCCTTTTTTAATTGGCCAGTATTTTATTGACTGTAATAACTTGGTGAAATTTATATAAATTGGTATGCCATTAAAGCTAATTTATATTGATTATGCAAAGGTAAACAAATTGAACTATGAGATACAATATCTATACTCTCAGAATTTCAAAGTAGAATACTGGTTTATGGCATATATTACTAAATTTACCAACTTGGATTTATTTATTTATTTATTCATTCATTCATTCATTCATTCATTCATTCATTTTTGCAGTGCTACAGATCCAGGGCCTTGTACATGCTTGGCAAGCACTCTTACATCAAACCACACCTCCAGCCCTGGGTAACAATTTTATTCTTGGAAAATTGCCAAAGTTGTTAGAATATTTTTCTAAATTGTTTCTCAATGTTGCCATAACTTTCAAATCCATATTATATTTTTTATTGAGATATAATTCATAGACCATAAAGTTGACCCTTTTAAAGTATAAAATTCAGTTATTTTTAGTTTATTCAGTTTTTCAAGCATCACCATCCAATTTCAGAACATTATTTCCATCAAAAAGAAAACTTAGCTGGGTGTGGTGGCACACACCTGTAATCCCAGCGATTCAGAAGGCTGAGGCAGGAGGATCACAGGTTCAAAGTCAACATCAGCAATTTAGGCCCTAAGCAATTTAGTGAATATTAAAAAATTAAAGAGGTCTGGGACTGTGGCTCAATGGTTAAGTGCACCTGGGTACAATCCCTGGTCCAAAAAAAGAAAAGAAAGAAATCCTACATGTAGTAAAGGGACTGGGAGTGAGGGGGAGGAGAAAAGGGAAATACTGGGGAATGATACAGAACAAATAAATTATATTGTTTTATCTACATATGTATGAATGTGCAACAACAAATTCCACTATTACGTATAATCATCAATGAAAAGTATGGGAAAAATCTGAAGGAATTAAAAAAGGAAACCTGTAACTATTGGCAGTCATTCCTCATCTGTCTTTCCAGTATTCCTTTAAAGCCACACGTTCTTTCTGGCTCTAAAGATTTGCCTACTCCAGAGCTTTCATAAAAATGAAATCATATAACATGCCTCTGTGTGTGTTGCTCCTTTCACAATTCTTTTATTGGTTCTTTGTAGTTATACATGACAGAATCCATTTTGATATAATTATACAAGCATGGAATATATCTTATTCTAATTAGGACCCCATTCTTGCTGATGTAAACAATGGCAGGATTCATTGTGGTGGTTTCACATATGTACATAGCAAAATTATGTCAGATTCATTCCACTGTCTTTCCTTTCCTAGCTCCCCATCCTTTTATTCCCCTTTGTCTAATCTACTGAATTTCTATTCTCCCCCCCACCCTCCTTTATTGTGGATTAGCATCCACATATCAGCAAAAACTTTGGACATATGGCTTTTGGGGACTGGCTTCTTTCACTTAGCATGATAGTCTCCAGATCCATTTACTCACAAATTTCAGTCATTCTTCTTAATGGCTGAGTATTACTCTATTGTGTATATATATATCACATTTTCTTCATCCATTCATGTTGAAGAGAACCAAGGTTGGTTCCATAGCTTAGCTATTTTGAATTATGCTGCTATAAACATTGATGTGGCTGTGTCACTGTAGTAGGCTGATTTTAAATCCTTTGGATATATATACTGAGGAGTGGGATAGCTGGGTCAAATGTTTCCATTCCTAGTTTTGTGAAGAATCTCCATACTGCTTTCCAGAGTGGTTGCACTAATTTGCAGCGCCATTAGCAATGTGAGTGTGCTTTTTCCTCACATCCTTGCCAACATTTATTATTACTTGTATTCTTGATAATTGCCATTCTGACTGGAGATAAAATCTCAGTGTAGTTTTAATTTGCATTTCTCTAGTTGCTCACTTATTTTAAGATTCATTCATGATGTAGTATCTATCAGTACTTCATTCCTTTCTATAGATGAATTTACATTTTATCTACCCACTCATCAGTTGAATACTTGTTTCTTTTGACTTCTGTGAATAAAACTTAAAGACTTGTGTGCAAGTTTTTGCAGATATGCTTTTAGTTCTCTTAGACATATACTTAAAAGTGGAATTTCTGGACCATACAGTTTAACTATGTTTAACTTTTGAGGAATAAAACGTTTACCAAAGTGACAGCCCCATTTTATACCAGCATCCTGAGGAGGGTTTCAGGTCCTTCAGATCCTTGTTTTTGTCATTTTTGTTTGTTTGTTTTTGCCACTGTGACTATGACCAAAAGAACTGACAAGAACAATTTTAGAGGAGTTTATTTGGGGCTCACGGTTTCAGAGGTCTCACTGTTGCTGTGTGCCCAAGGTAGGCATCACATAATGGCAAAAGGGCATGGAGAGGAAATTGGTTCAGGACACGGTTCCAGGAAGCAGAGATACTGCAGACCAGGAACAAAATATAAACCCCAAAGGTACACCCCCAATGACCTCCAGCCACACCCTTCCTGCCTACAGTCACGACTGTTAATTCCTATCAGGGGATATATGTACTGATTAGGTTAAGATTCTAATAACCCAATCATTTCACTTACAAATTTTCTTGCACTGTCTAGTGCATAAGCTTTTGGGGGGACACTTCATATCTAAACCATAACATCAACACTTGTCTTTTTGATCATAACACTGCCATACAATCATCCATCTCCAGAACCTTATTTTCATCTTCTCATACCCTTTAAACACTAATTCCCTACTTTCCCTTCCCACAGCACCTGGTAACCACCTGTTTTCTGCCTCTATGAATTTGATTACTCTAGATACCACATAAATTTAACCATATAGCATTTATCCTTTTAACTTTTATTTCACTTAGCCTTATGCCCTCAGGTTTCATCCACATTTATAGCATGTTTCAGAAGTTACTTTCTTTGATAAGGGTGAATAATATTACATTGTGTGTGTAAGTACGTGTCACATTTTGTTCACTCATCCACCCATCAACAGACTATTATAAATACAGATGCTTCTTGGTTTATGATGAGGTTATATTCTGATAAATCCACTGCAAGCTGAAAATATTTTAAGTGGAAAATGTGTTTAATACACCTAACCTAGAGAACACCATAGCTTAGCAACACAGCAGCAAATAGGATAAAGTTGCTGATAATCAGCTAATTTTAGATAAGAAGATTATCCTGGATTATCCAGCCTAGTATAATTGCAAGGACTCTTTAAATGTGGAAGGCATATGTAGAAGACAGTCTGTCACCCAGCATGAGATTCAACGGCCAAGTGGCCAAGAGCCACTTACTTAATGAGGTTAACTTCTAAAATCTAGAAGAGAAGGAAACACATTCTCCTCTACTGCCTGCAGGAAAGAAAGCAGCCCTACCCACCATTGACTTTTGCCCAGTGAGGCCTATTTTGAACTTCTGACCTACAAGAATTTATTCTGAGATAAATTTGTGCTATTAATTTAAGCCAACGTGTTTGTAGTAATTTGTTATAGCAGCAACTGAAAACAGTATAAAAAACTTAAGATCGTTCCTTTGAATGTATCCTAATTTTTGTTTTTAGTTGTTGATGGACCTTTATTTAATTATTTATATGTGGTGCTGAGAATCAAACCCAGTGCCTCACACATGCTAGGCAGGTGCTCTACCACTGAGTCACAACCCCAGCCCCTGAATGTATCCTAAATTTTGACAATAGTTCATATACAAAATGTTACAACAGAAATCATAAATACCCAATAATAAAAAGCAGATACATTCTGACATATTCCACATAATGGGATATCAGCCAGCAAATTTATAAAGCATATACTCAAATGGAAAAATATTCCTAGCACTACCAACAAGGCAAGGCTTAAAATTATTATCCGTTCATAAAATACATTCCTAGAAGGAAAGATATTCAATATCACATTCTTAATTCTACATGGTAGAATTATTTCTTCAAATAATGTTTTTAGTCAGCTTTTGTGTCACTGTGACCAAAATACCATATAAGAACAAAGGGGATAGGGAAGATGCACTCTTCCAGGGTACAACCCCGGTGACCCACCTTCAGCCATACCCTCCTACCTTCCTGTAGCTAGGTCAGCCATTCAAATCTAGTCAAAATGGACCGATTAGGTCTCAGCCCTCATAATCTTATCATTTACATCCGAATATTCCTATACTAACAGAAGCTATTGGGGGGCACCTTATAGTCAAACCATATTATTTCTTTTCTAGAAGTCAAAATTATTAAAAAGTTGAAAATATGTATTCTCAATTCAAAAGATACGTTATTAACAAAAAATATAGCAGCATCTCAGGAAATACTCTAGGTAGAACACTAAGTTTTTTCCTGTGTTTTACTATATTTCCTAACTGTTCCACAACAGATGCTGTAATATTTGCACTGTCTAAAACTGACAAATCAGAAATAACTGTACAAGTATCTTATTTAAATATGGCGGCTTACCACAAGTTAAAAGTGATTACTTTTGGGAATCAGAGTAAGAGGGAAGAGATGGTTTCATACAATTTATTCTTAAAACAGGCCTCAGAGAAACCTACCAATTGTAATTACTAGTTCAGACATATTCATTATATCATGTACATTTTCACTCCAGAATTCTGTGTTATAAAATGCCTTTGGATTCACAGAAATAATATTGTACCTACACCGAAAGCATATTTAAATTAAAAAAGAAACATATAAACAAAACACAACTTTATTTACAAAAATTGTAATAATTACAAACAGTACAAACTGAGGCAAGTTTTTCTGTCCCTGTTAACAGAAGCCCAAGACTTTATTTTCAAATGAGGGGTTTTATTCTGAAATATGATGCAGATTCAGTAATCTACTGCTTTTTAAAAAAAAAAATATCTTTTTGAATAACTGCTGGAAGCCTATAAGTAATATATACATGGGTCATTTGCCTCAAATCTTATTTCTGGAACTACTATATACAAATCCAGCATAAATGGAAGAGAACAGGGTAGGGCAGCACTGAACTAGTGAATCATCTTTTCTTCAACAATAAAGTTTGTTTAATCCCAAATATTTGTCCAGTGAATTAGAACTAAAACCATGAGTTTGGGTTGATTTTACTGTACTGCACAATTCCATCAGAGCCACTTATGTGGCTACTCCTTAGAAGTATGCAAATTTACTTTTCCTGCTAGTGTTTAAGAAACAGAATTCTACAATATTTAATTCTGTACGCTGTCTCATTTTTTTTAATCAGAGTCACTACTACTACTTGAAGAGTCTGTTGACATAACTTCCACATCATCTTCATTTTCTTTATTATGCCCAGGAGGTTCCAATAAGAAGTCATTACTATGATTTGGCGGTAACATATTCATTGACATATCATTTGACTGCCATGGATACTGTGGAGCCAAGACATCTAGAGAAAGAAAGAAGCATGTATAAACAGTTCTATTTGTAATTTATCTACAGTTCTATTTGTATTTATCCCCATTCTTCCCTTAATGCAAATCATTTTAAGTAAATTTTTTAGGGCTCAAAATAAATATACACATTTAGTCACGTTAATGGTGATCAAATTAAGAAAGATCAAGAAAAAGCATGTTTTGGGAACTAGGAAACTGCTTTTTAAAAAAATATAAGAAACTTCAAATAGTTGATATGATTTTTCTTCTGCAAGACATTTATAATTACAACTCATGTACTTCCTACATCTATGTATATATTACATGCTATTACATGCAAAGATAATTATTCATCATACATTATTCTACATATTATAAGCATATAATATAATATACTAAAAATTATATTTAATGTAGACTGAATAATCTCTTAGAGGAACTACTATTGTAAATTATTCTGATTAAAAAGCAGTTGACTAGCAATATAAGAAATATAAGGAAATGCCCAAGAAATATTTAGTCTGTATTTATGAAAAAAAAAATGAATAGAACACATAAAAAGATATAGTTCAAGACTAAGAAAAAAGAAGTCAGATTTAAAAAGAGTCAAAAGGAAGTGTTATGATATTAACTAGAAAGGTGTGCCACTTAGCTTCAAATCTGCCTTTTTCTGGACACTGAAACAATTTCTCCTCTGCCAGCTGACTGACACAATGTCAAGTTTTGTCAGTAGAGGGCGCTGGTGAGACTATCAGAGAACAGGAACTGGATAGGGTAGGTTTTTTTCCCCTTTACTTCTTTTTTTTAAAATTTATTTTGATTCATTGTACACAAATGGGGTACAGCTGTTGTTTCTCTGTTGTCACACCATTTGTGTAATCATACATAGGGCATACATAGGGCAATGATGTCCCTCTCATTCTGTTATTATTCCTACCCTGTCCCTGATCCCACCCCACTTTTTTCCTGATGCAATACATCCTTGGGGCCTGGTTGGTGTGTAGGTCAAGTGGTGCTTACACGTCTCAGCAACTTTCACTGGCATCCCTGAAGGTGGTTTCCTGGTAGGTTTCACCACAATACCAAAGAGTAGATTCCCAGTTAAATCTCCCTGGAACCCAGTGGGTAATTTCCTGCTTACAAGTGCTGGCCTCTGAAACCTTATCTAATTCTCTGCCACAGAATGGGCACAGCTGTATTAAACCCTCTCCTACTGTCCTTTCCTTAGGTCCTGTGTCTTGCTTCCATGTGGCAGCAGCTCCCCATTTCTTTTATTCCTGTACTTATAAAAAACAGTTTTCTTGACAACTTAGAAATACCTTGTTACAGTTAATAATCTTTCAATTTTCCTTCTTCAAATCACTGGTGTGGTTTGTCTCCTGACAGATTGTGACTGGCATATAATCCAGTACAATCACAGTGAGAAAGATGAGGAGTAGCCAATATTAAAGTATGTACAGTTCCCAGTTTGTACTTTAGGTACCTAAATAATGCATACAAAGCATTTTTAATAACATAGGAATAGCCTTAAGATGTAATGTTAAGCAACAAAGCAGTATCTACAGCATACTTTTTTTAAATAGTGCAAAGATATAGGAATTAAAAAAAATAAGCAAAAATATTTAAAATATCTTTAAAATATTTAAAATATTTCTGACTGCTTCAGAAAGGATAATTTTTCCTTTTCTTTTTCTACTTTACAATGATCTGCTATATCAAAACAAGTTACCTACAAAATATGTATTTATTATTCTATTTATATGCATATTTCACAACTACAAAAACACTGTTTAGAGCAGTAACAATAAAAATGGAGCAGTCTAATGCCTAAGGAAGGTGGTAGAATATTAACAGATAACAGAGAAAAGCAGCTTAGCCTAATTTCATAAGCTCCATCTAGAAGAGTCTTTAGACTGGAATAAGCAGAGAGCAGGATAAACTGGCAGAGAACCAGCGATTAAAATAAATTGGGTCTAGAATCCCAAATGTCTGCAAATAGCCCATCACTGTCATCTCTGAAAAACCTGGTCTGTTTGAAAACATTCTTCTGATGAACATTACCTGGCAGTCTGCCTGCTGCAAGGGCATCTCCTGGTAAATGACCATTCACACCATTGGTGGAAGGATTGTTCATCTGACCCAGTAATCCACTTCTCATCTCTAAATCAGTCGGGTACGGTCTACGTGGGTCCCCTAAAAAATAAAGATACTTTTAACTCAATTATATGTATATAAAGCTATATATAGTTATATATAATTATTAATATAAAGCATTAATATTTTTGTTAACATATTAATTTTCCTTGATCCACAATAAAAAACTCAAGCTATATTTTAAATTGTGAAATATGAAGTCTTCTTATCAACTGCTATTAAAAACATAATAAAACATGTTTTTAGTTTCTTCTCTAAATCTTCCAAGAATATTGAAAAAAAATGAGAAGGCAGTCATTTTAGTAAACATTCCAAATGACAATTTAGGAAAATTATATTGATCTCAATTCTTCTAACTTAACTATATTTTCCAGTTAAAAAAAATTATATATATTCTGAGGGAGAAAGAGATCAGGATACTTTTAAGATAGGAAGGCCTGAAATGTTTATTGGAAGGGCTATCTAAATGAAAACCTTTTTCTTTTTGATCTTGTCATTTAAAAATTCTCATAATTACTAGAATGTCAGCAGCAATGTTATTCCCATTATGAAAGCACACTAAATAGCAGTCTTGGGTTGATAAAAGCATGGCCAGAGTTGGACCAACTTTTTAGTAATGTTTCTCACCAACTCCAGATTACTCAACCCAGAAATTCTATTTCCTTTTTCATGCTTTTATCATGGTAAAACATAACTTTCAGAAGTTGACATAACTCTCTCATTCCTCCAAAGAAGCTAATGCTCTACCATAAGTCTTCTGTATTATATTTTATCCATGGTCAATATAGTTGCAGCTTGTTATTCTTTGCTGTTTCTAATTATTCCAGCCCTTTCTAGGCCTGTTGTGTTTGCTGTTGGGAACTCAGTGCTTCGTCTAAATTTAGCACCTAATTCAGTGTTGAAATTGTCAGTTTCTCAGACTAGATTCTCTGTGAAATCCTAATGGCTCTAAAGAGTTGGCTTCTGGCCAGCCTATGTTTTATAAGCATAAAAATCTATTGCTTAGGAAGCATCACCTATTAACTGTATTTTTTAAAGTTATTATCTTATTTTTTGGTACCAGGGATTGAACCCAGGGGCGCTTAACCACTGAGCCAGACCCCAGCCTTTTTATTTTTATTTTGAGACAGGTTCTCACTAAGTTGTGGAGGCTGTCTTTGAACTTGTGATCCTCCTGCTTCAGCCTTCTAAGTCACTGAGATTACTTACAGGCATATGCCACTGTGCCCAGCTATTAACTTATTTTTAAGAAGAAAAACACATTTACTAGTGCAAATGGCTTTACAGAAAACCAAATTTATAAAACACATCATTACTTATAAGACATTAAAAATACAAAAACATCTTCATTAGCAGATGTTTTTAAGGATAAACTCATTTTGGATTTAAATGTACCTTTATATACAGATTCCCTAAAAATTTTCAAAACCACATACAATTAGTATAAGAGAAGCATTTTTACCTGGAACCCAGGTAAGTGGGGCACACACGGCATTACTTGCACTGATCCTATGTGCATACTTAATTATTTCTTCAGAGGAGATCGCACCTGAGAAGGTTAAGGGGACAATGTGACTGTTTAGTCTAATAAACATACAGGTTTCAAAGTGCATATATAATAGTCACATATCATACTTAAAATATAACTGAAAAGAGGATAATGTCAGCCACCTACCTTCCCTAATATTTATTTATTTACCGCATGTTATAATCTAAATTATACATATTCCCAACCTAGGGAACAAGATACTCATTCAGCAAAATCAACTGACAGAAACAAATTTGGGATACTAGCATAATGCTCAATAGTCTCAATTATTAACTACCACCAAATACCATTACTCTGTCTGAAAGCAACAGTGAATAAAAATAAAACTGTGAAAACAGTGTTTCATTTCCCAGTGACATCCAAGCTATGAAATCAGCAGACAGTTCATGCAACTCTTTGTGACTAACAGGGCTCCAATTTCTGAGCAGATCCAAACAGAGAGACGTATACAATGTATTATTTGAAAATAAGTTGCTAAATATGTACAGCATAGCCTAATTTTTATTTTATAATGTATGTATGTGTATTTGTATTTTTATTATATTGACAGGTCTAGAAAAAAAATCTGGAGTACACACACAAAACCATCAAAAGCAGTTACCTCTGAGAAGTAAGAGCAACTCACTCTTCATTCTCTAAACTTTAGATCTGTTTCCACTAACAAAGTAACTACATGTATAAAAATTTCTGAGGACTAAAAACAACAAAACTATGGACTAGATTTTAGAAAGTCAGCCTCAATCACATGTCTTAGAGATTTGTTTCCTAGTAGAGAAGCCTGGTCCATCTCTCAGAGGATATTAGCTTTTTTTTTTCCCCCCATATGTAACAGTCAAAAAGTTGATTCCCAAAGAAATAGGAAAGAGAAAGAAAATTAGACAAGAAATCTGAGATGATTAAATGCAAATCAAGTCTACAAATCATTAAAGGCAAATAATTCAACTTTTAAAGAGGGAGAAAGAAAAAGGAAGAATAAAGTGAGAGACCAGACCAGGAAGGCTATCTGGGCCCCTGCATCACTAAATATACTTACATCTCAAAGTTTTTGCTCACTCTAACTTCACAATATTCCAATATAAATTGGCCAATGGATATTCTCTTTCATTCTCTCTATCCTGGCCTTCAAGATCCAATTCAAATACCACTTCTCATTTCCTTCTCCCAACAATTTTATTAACCATGCCTATCTTTATTGCACATTTGAGTATACAGCCATAAATTGCCTTCTATTATTGTTTCTTATAACCTGATGTGGTACTTCTACCTCCCTAAGGATGCCTACTACAATGTAGAACATAACACGCTTTAAAATGAAAACTTATTGGGAATCTTTTCAACAGCAGCAAATGATTACCAGTAATATTCTCATCAGCTTCTTGAAACAAGAACTCGGGTTTCTCAGGTCATCCAGTCTTGCCATGGTACTAACCTTTTCTTGCTTTTTCTATTGACTTGAGTTTCTCTTTTGCTTGGTAAACAGCTGTTGCCTAATTTAAACAACATTAAAAGAAGTATGATTTATTTTTACCTATGTCAAGCATAGTTTGGGGCTTAATCACAAGATCCCTTATCCACTGGAAAAATTTGCAAAATCTGAAAATCCCCAAAATTTATTCTTCATGTTCTGAAACAACTCTTGATATCATTTATAACACTTATATTTACTAAAAGAAATATTATATTCATGACCTAGCCTCCCATTCACAAATAGTTGTTAGAAATAAGGTATAAATTGGATGGTCTGCTAATTTGTTTTGTCATCTACCATCTCTGCAGAAGAGATACAGACCACGCACTTAAAAGCTTCCTATTCTTGCATCTAATTGAAGGATAGGATCCAAATTTTTCTAGTTTACAAACAACATTCTTGGATTTTCTTTAAAAAAAAATATTTTTAGTTGTAGATGGACACAATACCTTTATTTTATTTATTTTTACGTGGTGCTGAGGATTAAACCCAGTGCCTTACACATGTTAGGCAAGCACTCTACCAGTAGCTACAACCCCAGTCCCTTGGATTGATTTTCTTACTCATTTATGCATCACCTCAATGTTTAATGACTGTCATCACTAAAGCAACACCTCATCACCCAAGGTACACTAACTGACAAAATAAAGTTAGTAAACGCATATCCTATAGCTATCCATATATAGCTATAAACACCACGGTTAAAAGTATGAAGTCAGAGAGATCTAAGTTTAATTCCCTTTGCTCTACTTTTTAGCCTCATTAAGCAAATTACTCAAATCTTTCTTCATTTGAATACTGGCACTGACTTTTTATCAATTGTTACAAATATTGAGATATCGCATACAAAATGTAAAGAATAGGGCCTAGTGCCTAATTACTCAATGTAAGTTGCTATTATCTAACCAAAAAATCCATTCTCATGGTACTTATACTCACAGCCTTTAATTAATAATATTTTCAAAAATCCAATAAAAAGAATTAAATCCAAGCCAGGCATGGTGGTGTGTGCCTGTAATCCTAGCAATTCAGGAGGCTGAGGCATAAGGATCCCAAGTTAGAGACCAGCCTCAGCAATTCAGTGAGACTCTGTCTCAAAATAAAAAGGGCTGAGAATGCAGCTCAGTGATAGAGCACCCCTGAGTTCAATCCCCAACATGTTAAAAAATAAGAAGAAAAATATAATCCAAAATTCTGAAAAACCTTTGTAAGGATATTCATCAAAACTTTTGGTATAACACAAACTTACAAAACTAAACAAAGAGGATATAATTATATGGAAAATGTTCAAGTTGCAAGAAATAGTATTTGAAAGTCTGTTAGCATCCTCCTAATTACAGTAAGGTAAAACACCAAATACAACTGAAACTCAAAGGAAATAAGCCAAATCATGAATAGTGGCATTATACAACTGTGGGATTAAAGGCAATTTTTTTCTTTCTTTCTACTTTTCTGTATCTTTAAAATTTCTTTTGATAAATATTACTTTATAAAAGGAAAATAGATTTCAATATAAACATATTTTTAGAAAAGTATAAGGGTGTTTCTTCAGTAGGGGTGGATAAATTTTCCTAAACTGCTCAGGCTTTTACTGAAACCCGTTTTGACACATTTTTGAAGGGGTTCATCAGTGATAAGAATGCCAGCAATGTCTGGTTCACATGAAAATCAAACTCAGCTGTTTCTGTAATACTGTCATATTACAATTACATTAGTTAGTATTTAGTGAACGACTGGGCCAATAATAGCAAATAAATTACCTCTTCAAAATAGTAGACAAGAACACCAAGGAAAGATAAAGGTCTTTGACCCATATCTAAATCCCACCTGGTTTAAGATGGAATCAACTAATGTAAATTTTAATCAATTTATGAATTACACATTTTTACTGATTTCAAATTATTTTAAAAACTGCAGATTTAGACTGTTCACAACTAAAAAATTCCATTAGGGGCTGGTGTAGTAGAGTGCTTGCCTAGCACATATGAGGCACTGGGTTCAAGCCTCAGAGCCAAATAAAAATAAGTAAAGGAAATGGTGTCCATCTACAACTAAAAATATTTTTTAAAAAAACTTACATTAGACCAGGATAAAAGTAAAACCTCCCATTTCTACAATTCAATATGGTGAAATCTTTAGATAATGAAAATGTAGTAGAAAATTTTACCACTAATTTTCAGACTATCTAAAAATAGTAAGTATAAAAGGAAATGACAATAGCCTTCCATTTAACTACTCACAGAAAATCACTTTTAGACTTGGAAAGTCAAGGATTTTGCTCTTCAAAATACTTACAAAAGATTTATGTGTCAGAAATAGATTAATAATATCCCTTTTCTCTTCAAGAACCAACTGCCAACTTACCAGTATTTGTTCTGCTTCCTTTAGTTGTTTCTGTAGTTGTTGAATATCACTGTCTCTCTTTTCTACTTCTTTTTCTAAAACTTGCATTTCATGATGGATTTTCCCCTGATTAAGTGCCAATTTCATTAGTTCTTGAAATTCCCCATCCCGGTGAATTAATAATTCCAAGACCTGTCATGTAATAGTTTACTAAATCAGACAATAGAATATTGAAAGGCTACATTCCAATAAGTCAAAGAATCCATTCCTGAATTGGCCAGGCTATAAAATTTTAACATCTCCAAAACAGTATGTTAACAATAAAAATAGTGTATCAATGAGTATTTTGGGAAACAGATTTAATAACAAGATTTTCTACTTTTTGTGTTCTTCTTTCAACCAAAACAAAACTAGTCTTTCAGAACTAGCAAGATGCCAAAATAAGCAGGTTTACTTCCCATAGAAGATCAAAATTTAAATTTATTCTTTAAAATACAACGTAATGAAAGTTCTCCATTATTTGGTACTTGAGATGATGTTAGGTAGCACTAAGAATTTACTCTAATAATTACACATTTGTATAAATATATGTTAGGAAAACAACTAACCGGTACACTAAACGTGTGATTTCACTGCTTAGCATGAAGCGATGGCTTAAAAAAGAGTGATTTCAAAACACAGTAAATACATAAATAGGTGGTAGATGGATATGGCAAAAGGACATGCAGGTTAAAATGCATAAAACATAAAGTCTGGGGTTTAATCTCTAATCTCTCATTTGCTAGCAGTGTGACTTAGGAAAAGTCCACTAGCTTCTCCAAGCCTGAGAGACTTCCTTACTTCCTTAGGACAAGGGATAAACTAGTAGTACCTATCGTATAAGGTTATTTGAGGACTCATGATATAATGTGCCTCTTAAGTACAGAGAGCTTGGCTAGTTACCACCATCGCTGCCCATTACAGATTTAAGATGCAAGTCAGTCTTAACCACTCTCTCTTTACTGTGCTATACTTAACAAAACCTCAAAAAGGAAATGGATATTAAAAATCCAAAATCAATTTTTAAACTATTTTAAAAAATTCATTGAAGACTAATATCTGAAGGCATGCTTCTTCAAGTTCCTTTGACATGAAATTCCTCTCATTTTTAAAGAACCTCTCCAGATAAAACAGGCAGAAAACTAAGTTGCAACCTCGATCCATGTGTTGAGAGTATTTTATTTTATTTGTTTATTTTTATTTTTAATTTTTTATGTGGTGCTGAGGATCGAACCCAGTGCCTCACATGTGCTGAGCAAATGCTCTACCACTGAGTCACAACCCCAGCCCCAAGAATATTTTAAATAACAACTAAAAGCTTTATCTGGGGTAAAAATTAAATAAACTCTAGTATTTAAAAGACTAATAATTCTCATTCTTCCCAAGTCATAGGAGGAGAAAGCTAAGCTTCCATGTCTATAAAACTTATATTTTAAAGTTACTTATCAAAGCAAAGAGTACACATTAGTTGCATGACAATTTTCAAGAAGTTTACAATTTGACCTAATTTGTATACTACTGGAGAAAAATATTCTCTTTAGATTGCTCAATAGGGAAAATTTATTCAAGTGAAGTTAGAAGACCCAGGTTCTAGTTCCACTTCCGTTTACCACCAGCTCATTTGTTCACCCTGGAGCTTGATCTTGCAGGAGGTTAAACTGAAGACCATGAAGATCCTTTCTAACTCTAAGAGTCCAGAGTCCACATGATATTATGAATATTCAAATAAAACAGTGGCTAGGAAATTTTCAAATGGGCATATTCCTCTCTAATATTTAATAGTTTCAATGAAAATCACACAGGAATCCACAGTACTATGTACAAGATAACAACCGGCAGAATTACTCCTCCTTAAAAACTGTAAGGAGGGGGCTGGGGATATAGCTCAGTTGGCAGAGTGCCTGACTTGCAAGTGCAAGGCCCTGGGTTCAATCCCCAGCACCACCAAAAACTGTAAGGAGGTTTGATTATACAGATCTTAGTTCTATTTTGATTGCCTTCTGAACAATCTCTATGTGCCTGACTCACAGCAAGCATTCAATAAGTGCCTAGGAAATAAAGTCAGGACTTACATTTCATTTTCTGCACACTAGGGATAAATGCCTACTTAATCTCACAGGTCATTAAAAGACTACTCAAGACTAGGTATCTTAACACATTGTGTTCAGTCTTTTCCTTTTTCTTAAAACAAAAACCGTAATAGTGCATCCCTAAAGTTCTCTCACTTGGGGTCTTATTTGAATTCCCTCTTCCCTGTTGAGGGGATTAATCCTGGAAGAAAATAGGTTCACGAACACTTCTCTATTTAGTTCATCAGATTTCTCTGTCCTCAAAACATGCTCTAAGATAAAACTAGGATAATGATGGGGCAGATGATGGGGAAGTCTATTATATACTGTTCTCCTCTTCTATTTTACCTCTTTTTAAAGGTTAATCGTCCCCATTTACTTTCTCTTTAAAATTATTGTGAGGAAAACATATTATACAAAACGTTTTACTCCCTTAACCTCCTTAAACATTTCAGGGTCAGAAAAAAAAAAAAAAAATCTCTGCACTGGAGAAAATTGGAAAGTATAAAGAAAATAAAAACTATCTGTAAATTCAACACTCACAAAATAACCTCTATTTACAGTTGTATGTTCCTGTATTTTCATTCATTTTCAAGTTGCATTAAGGGAATAATGCATATGATAAAGGGCTAAGTTTATGAGAACATTCACTTTCAACGTATTATTTTAATTTTTATTTAACAAGCCTTTATTGGCTAATTCAAAAGATAGAATTAAAAATGTATTACTAAAACTATAAGGAAAAGAATAAAATACTTCTCAAGCAATTACCTTATGTGATGTAAAGAAAATATTAATTTAAAGGGTCAAGTAAAACCTGTTCCCAAAGTAACTGAAGATAGAAAACAGAATCTCTTTCTCTCTCTCTCTCTCTCTCTCTCTCTCACACACACACACACACACACACATACATTTTTAATGAAAAAATAAATCACCTACCTGGTTTTCCTCCCCAGACTGTAACAATTTTTGGTTTCTTGAAATAGCCAGCATTTCTATAAGTTCCCTAAAACAAAAACCAACAATGACAAAAAACACTTAGCAAAATAAACAAAATAGAAACATCCTGAACTGCTCTCTGCCCAACTACGTTGGTTCACTGTACTCACAGCATGCTGGACACTCATGGCCACTGCCCTGTAGTGACTGTGTACTTCAGCTCTAACCAGCCACACTGCACTCTCACCAAGATTCAGTTATGTGTGTTAACAAACTTATCCATACAATTTTACTTATTACCATAATTATAGAAATATCCATTACATAATGCCAATGAACTATGACTATGAATAGAAAGAAGTCTTCCCATTAAAACCTAAGCTGAATACCTAGACTCAACAGAGGTTTGCAAAGGACAACTGTGAAGAACCAGGGAAAAGGCAGGAAAGCTCAAGGAAAGTCTGCCCTGAAACTGCTTGATGAGAGGCTAAGTTCTCATTTCACTTCAAAGAAAAACAAGTAGAAAATGTAGACAATGCATGAAAACCAACTACATCAAAGGTCTGCAGGCCAACTTCAGCACATCTGCAGTTTTTGTAAATCATGTTTCCATGGAAGGTAGTCATACCTAGTGACTTACATATGCCTGTGGCTGCTTTCCCTCTACAAGGGCAGAGCTGAGTAGTTTGCAGCATGGAACATAGGCCTGAAAAAACATAAATATTTACTATCTGACCCTTTACCAAATAGCTTTCTGACTCCTGTCTTATATGAAAGATAAGTGATGGAATATAAGTTTTTGTTTTAAGGTAAAACAAAGCAATTAAGGAATGCCTGAATTATTCTTTAATGATTCTCTAACTGAATTTACTAGCCAAACATCTATGAGCTAAGAGGGATGCTTACAAAATAATAAAACTCCATCTTAATAGATATGTCAATTTTCCTATATGAAAATTAGTATCTAGGAAAAATATAAAGCAGGTAATATTATGTAATACTTTCAAACATGCTGATATTTGGGAGTTTTCAAAATTATGCAAGAGAGGACAGCTTCACAGCTACCTACCTGACCTTGCTCTGGTTAGACCTAGTGTTTGTACCTTCTTGTTGGCTGCCACAATATTTTTACCTACATATGTCTACCTTTCTTTCCTGCTAGCTTCGTACCATTTTTTGATTGGTACTAAGTGGACTGAATCCTCTCCACTACTACTTCCCCACAGCACTGTGTATGAATTAATTAATGAATGAACAAAGTAGATATGGAAATGCAAAGTCTTCATTCATTCATCTACTCAATTCATCAAATATTTACGTGCCAGCCATTTGCTTGATGTTAAGGTTATAAAAATGAACAACAGTACTTAAATTCTAATACAGAAGATAGGAATAAGTAAATGAAATAAAGCCAGAGTGATAAAAGTTGGGAAGAAAATAAAGCACAGTATTACATTAAAGACTGTTGCGAGGTGAGTGGGATACTTAAACTGAATGGTCAGGGAAGGCCTCTCTAAGGGAATATCTTTGAGGTAAGATATGAATTAAATGACAGGAGTCAGCCTTAAGCTCTAGGATGAAAGAATGATGAACAAAAGACACAGATACTTCAGTAGCCCAAAGTGAAAAAACGGTGGGGAGGTAGGACTTTATAGTCACAGTACAGTAAATGATTGTTTGTCATTCTGAGTTCAATGAGGAGACACTGGATCATTTAAAACAAGGAAGCCTGTGACCTGATTTACATTTTTAAACAACCACCAAGCTACTTAGTGAACTGATTATAAGAGGGCCAGGATGGGAAGCAGGTTAGGTATTTCAGGCAAAGATGATACTAGTTTTGACTAGGTTGTAACTTCTAGGATTTAGTAATGAAAATGGGAGAACATGGACAGATTAGGATATACCTGGAAGGCAGAGTGATAGAACTTGCTGATAAATTAAAGTGATACTGCATGAAGAGCATATGAATCTTTTGCTGTAGCCCAGAGATGAGTAATAGATGAGAACCTCTGGTCTAAGAGGTAGTTTCAGGTGGGAAGGGGTGGTGGTGATTGGAGGGAGTGTGGTGGGAAATGGGGAATAAGCCTTTTCCTGTTTTTCTTGCAAATCTTGGAGTAAACATTCACAGAAAGCTTTACAAGGGCTTACCTTAGGCATAGGAGTATAGGGGAGGGAGAAGTCTCTAAGACTTAGTGCTGTTCTGTAGCAGTCCCTAGGACAAAGAAGAAACTTCTGCATTCCTTAACTATGAAAAGAAGCTGAAGGAATCTTCATGCCCACTCTCTGGTTATAGGTGTAGAGTTAAGAGCCCTGCCTCGACACAGAGGAAGAAGGTCTATTCCTGGCCTAACATTAGAATCCAGCCACATTCCCCCAGAGACTATAATTTACATTGAAGTTAAAGCCTACATTACTGGTGGCACTACATGTCAAGTAAATTATAGGTAAAGAAAATTAATAGTCTGGTGTGGAAAACTCAGGACTCACATCAACATGGTTTCTGCAGGACAGTGAGTTCTAAGGTACAAACAGGTTAAACTTCTGTAGAGAAGTTCTAAAGACCCAGAGGTGGCAAACTGGTAAGTGCTATCTCTTCCACTACCACCACCAACCATCCAATCATCTTCAGGATCCTAAGAGGTAAATTTCCACTTATTCACTGTCGTTCTTCAGGAATGAACAAATAAGACAGCAGATAAAATCACTCAAGAATCAAAGCAAAAGAAAAATTAACCTCCAAGATCATGGTTATTATTACAGACTGCAGAATACTTCAAGAAAGAAGAAACCAATCTGTTGAGGGATACAGTGAGGAAGAGTATAAATTAAAGAGAAACCCATCTTTCTGGCACTTCTGAGAAAGAACCACAGAACTATAGCTTCTTTCACAGAAAGCAAAAGAGAACTCAGCACTTCAGCAGATCATGTACAGCTGGAAAGTTGAAGAAGAAAGTTTCAGAAACACTCAGGTTTTTGAGGAACATTTTAAATGATTTACTACTGTGGGTAAATGCATGTCATCAAACAAAATGCTATACGCAGCAATGAAGAAAAAAATCAAATATTTGGTCAAATCTAAATTGGTCTAAATCTAAATCTAAATTGTTCAAATCTAAATTTAGCCTAAAATTTAACATAACCTTTAATCATGCTATCTCAAGTGAAGAGTACATGAATATTGAGTATATGCAATCCCACAGGAACCAAAGCATCAGGAGAACACACTTCAGAAACACAGCCTAGCCAGTCAATCCAAAGACAAGATCTCAATGCTGACTACACTGTTGTCCAACATTTAAAGGATTCTCAAAGACCATTACCCTGGATGGGTAGGCTCAGAAAAAATAGCTCCTGAACTTGGTGAATATAAAATACACACAGACACACACACAGGTTATTCAGCAAAACAGAAAAAAGAATTATGCTCCATCAAGTAAAGCTTAGAAAGAAATGAACACACTGGGCTATAAAATAAAAGGGTAAGAAGTAATAGTTCAGTGAATATTAAAGGGAAAAGTTTGAATAAGACCCAAAACAAACAGCAGCAGCTACCTCCTGAATAGGGTGTCACAAAAATATCATAGTTACAGAAAAATTGACCCCTACCATCCATATCATATGGCTGGTCAAAATGAACAAAAACAACAGCAAAAAAAATAAAGAACATTTTAACTTCACTAATGTCACACTCAACTACACTACCACGATTACTTAGCAAAGATGTTAGAAGCCAACCAGTATTAAGTTTAACCTTCAGGTGAGAATTCTTCCAGAAAAATAGCTTAAAGATATTTCAAGTAGAACACGGTCCACAATTCAAACTGGAAAACCAGCTCATACAAGAGAAACAGTATTTTCCAATTAATCATTAGTTGTTCTGAATTCAATGAAACACACATTTGTATCAAACCATGAGATTACCTCTTCAAGGTATTTCAGAAGCTGAGTCTGAAATACCATTCTAAAAGCATTGGTTAAGCTGAGCATACTTAATTTTTCATATGAGCACAGGCCTACTTAGAAAAGCAATAGGCTAGGCAACATTTATAGAGTGTTCATTTTAACTTACAAAGAACAATGACATAAACTAAAGGAAGCTTCAATTAGTTGTCCCAAAGATAGGTTACACAGAACAAAGGAGTGAATAATTTACTGAAAAAAAAAAAATCTTACTCCAAATACTGGCTTGCTTGCTTCGTTTTACTAAGAAATAATGTGAGCATTCATTTAAGAAGATTAGCTAGTGAGGAACCGCACAGATCCTACACCACAAACTACAAATCCAGCAAAGATAAAGAAATACCGTTCATGAATCTATGTAAACATACAGTATACCCATAAATCTGTAACAATGTCCTTTACTTTTCATAATTGTGATATACTTTTCTTTAACCGACAGTGACAGCACAGTGTGTTTGTTCACACAAGCATCACCATAAACAAAGCTTTGCGCTACAATGTTATGATGGCTAAGAATTCATTAGTTAATAAAAAATGTTCTGCTCCATTATGGTCTTAGGAGACCAACCACGCATAGGTCCACATTCAGTCCATCTGTGGCTAAGGTATTGGCACTTTAGCTCATTGGACAATGGTGCTCTACCAAATACTTTTCAGTAGGAAAGTGATATGAGACACTTTTTTTAAACATAAATTCTGATGTTGGGTATTACAGAAGAATAAAGCAGAAGCACGGAAGGAAGTAAAACTGTTAAGGACCCTGTATTTAAGAAATAGTTATGACAGTGGGGTTGGAATGAGAGGGCAAATCTGAGCAACATTTCATGAAACAGAACCAATGCAATTTAATACCCAAGTTAACATAAAGCCGTTAAGAAAGGCTCCAATTTGAAAGGTTTATCGTGAAAGGTAACCGAATATGGACAATAACATCCAATTTTATCTCCTATCTCTGCCACACAGGCTGCACTTCAGCTAACCCAAACAACTTTCAATTCCACCACCTCGGGCGAACTCGTTTCCAGGCTTCTGCACATGCTGTGCCATCTACCTGCCGCCTAAGGAGTCAGGCGAACTCTTCCCAAGCAGCGCTTCCTCAGGAAGCCTGCCCTGACCACGGCTGAAACAGGTGCCCGGTCCCTGGGCTCCAGTAGTCCGCAGTTCACCTTTCTTCTAAAACCTGTCACTGCGCCAGTTTATACATCTATCTCCCTCTTCACAATGAGCACCTCCACGGCGGCTTCCAGACTCCCTTCCCTAGTCTTCCAGCGCTTGGCATTCATGAGGCGTTTCTTAACTGTAGGCTGAATGCGGACGAAAGGACTCATACCCAGAGATTTCTTAAGGTCCTCCACGGTTCTTAGCGTTCCAGAGTCACTATCATTTCTATAAAGTCCTCCAACGGGGAAAAAATGGTATTCAAGAGTTCAGAAAGAATGGAGACCCCACGTATGACACTTGCGAACCACAGACTCCTGAACTCGACCCTCCCCGCCGAGTCCCAGAGACCAACGCAAAACGCCCCGGAGTCAGTTCCCCGGTCCGGAACCGGCTCTATCTGGGCTCTCAGGCCAGAAGTATTACCTAGACAGGACCTCCAGGTCTTCAAGCGCAGACAACAGCCGCTCCCGCGTGCTATTACCGCCAGATGATACCGAACCGCCTCCCAGCCGTTCTTTCTCCCTCTCCCCACTCGAAGATGCCGCCATGTTCCAGCAGAGCAGCATCGGAAGCATGCGCAATGCGCACTGGGCCGTGAGAGGCCGGCTGGGGAAGCGGAAGAAAGGGATCACGGAGGCGAGGGATAGAGAGGCCAGGCCAGAGCGCCATCTGCGCTCCTGGAGGTGCACTGCGGGCGCCGGCGCCATCTGCTGGTTCAGCAAGGACTTCTTGGATCCAAATTCTGGGAGTGACTCCTGGACCAAAACCCTGAGACACAGCGTGGGCTGGTTCTCCTGGGCCTTCTGTTTTTCCAACAGCAATAAGAGGTTTATTTTTTTATTTTTTATTTTTAAATTTGTTCTAACTAGTTCTACATGACAGTAGAATGCATTTTGACACATTGTACAAAAATGGAGCACAACTTCTCTCCTCTGGCTGTACATGGTGCAGTCACACCAGTAGTGTAATCATATATGTATATAAGGTGATAATGTCCTCTCATTTCACCATTCTTCTCATCCCCACCCCCTACCCTACCCTCACTCCCCTCTGCACAATCCAAAGTTCCTTTATTTTTACCTACTCCTCCTTCCCACCATTATGGATCAGCAGCTGCTTATTAGAGAAAACATTCAGCCTTTGTTTTTTTGGGATTGGCTTATTTCGCTTAGCAGGTTATTCTCTAACTCCGTCCATTTACAGGCAAATGCCATAATTTCATTCTTAAGACTGAGTAATATTCCATTGTGTATAAGTACTATATTTTCTTTATCCATTCATTTGTTTAAGGGCATCTAGGTTGGTTCCATAGCTTACTTATTGTGAATTGAACTGCTATAAACATCGGTATGACTGCCTCACTATAGTGCACTGACTTTAAGTCGTTTGAGTATGAACCAAGGAATAGGATCACTGGGTGAAATGGTGGTTCCATTCCAAGTTTTCTGAGGAATCTCCATACTGCTTTCCATAGTGGCTGCTCCAATTTGCAGTACCACCAGCAATGTATGAGTGTACCTTTTCCTCTACATCCTCGCCGACATTTATTATTGCTTGTATTCTTGATAATTGCCATTCTGACTGGAGTGAGATGAAATCTTTGAGTAGTTTTGATTTGCATTTCTCTAATTGCTAGAGATGTTCAACATTCTTTCATATGTTTGTTGATTGTATTTCTTCTTCTGTCAAGTGTCTGCTCAGTTCTTTAGCCCATTTGTTGATTGGGTTATTTGGTTTTATGGTGTTAAGTTTTTTGAGTTTTTTTTAGTGCTCTCTCTGAGGTGCATGTGGTAAAGATTTTCTCCCACTCTGTAGGCTCTCTCTTCACATTATTTATTTTTTCCTTTGCTGAGAAGAAGCTTTTTAGTTTGAATCCATCCCATTTATTGATTCTTGATTATACTTCTTCTGCTTTAGGAGTCTTGTAAAGGAAGTCTGGTCCTCAGCCACCATGATAAAGATTTGGGCTTACTTTTTCTTCTGTTGAGCAGGGTCTGTGTTCTAGTGCCTAAGTCTTTGGTACACTTTGAGTTGATTTTTGCCCAGGGTGAGAGATAGAGGTTTAATTTCATTTTGCTACATATGGATTTCCAGTTTTCCCAGCGCCATTTGTTGAAGAGACTATCTTTTCTCCAATGTATGTTTTTGGCACCTTTGTCTAGTATGAGATAATCACATTTATGTGGGTTTGTTTCTGTGTCTTCTGTACTGTACCACTGATCTACCTGTCTTTTGTGGTGCCAATACCATGCCATTTTTGTTTGCTCTGTAGTTTAAGGTCTGGTATTGTGATGACTCCTACTTCACTCTTGTTGCTAAGGATAATGAGAGGTCTCTGATCAACAGATTTTAAGCATCTTAGGGAATTAATGGTTTACATTTTGCATCAGTTTCTTCATATGAAATGGGTCTCCTCAGTTTTAACCTCTCTTCAGTATGTAACTCCATGTTATTCCAACCCTCCTGTTAGGCCTCACTGGAGACTGCAATAAGCACAGGAACCATATTCTCATGCACCCCCTGTAAAAGCAATGTAACATAAAATTCACCATCATTAACCATTGTAAATGTAGTGTTAACTGGGTATTAAAGACATTCATACTATTAAACTTCATACTATTAAACAACCATCCATCTCCAAAACTCTTTTCATTTGCAAACCTGAAATTCTACACTCATGAAACACCAACTCCCCATTCCAACCTCCTCCCAGCTCCTGAAGACCACCATTCTGCTTCCTATTTCTATGAGTTTGACTGCTCTGTAAGTACTTTGTAGGAGTGGAATCATACAATATTAGTCTTTTTCTGTCTGGTTTATGTCACTTAGCATAATGCCTTCAAGGTTCATCCATGTTTCAGCATGAGTCAGAATACCCTTCCTTTTTAAGGTTGAATAGTATTCCATTGTTTGTGTATGCATACACACACACACACAC